>CM060672.1:24007408-24032408 GCA_030686955.1 Odontamblyopus rebecca
GATCCATCCTCTGTCAGTGAACGCATCACCGGTGCTGAGAAGGTTCGGCAGCTCACGTGGCGTTCAAAATGTTCTAACCTGTGATTAAAAAACCAGATGCCCTTCCCTGCTCCTGTATGCCAGTGTGTCAGATGCCCTCCCGTTCTACTATATGTCAGTGTGTCAGATGCCCTCCCGTTCTAATATATATATGCTAGTGTTTCAGATGCCCTCCCATCCTTTATCCTTGTATGTCAGATGCCCTTCCATTCTCCTATATCCCTGTGTGTCAAATGTGTGTCAGATGCCCTCCCATCCTCCGTCACTATTGGACTGCGATCATTTATTGGAAAAATCATAGTTAACTAACAAAATAGCAGAGTATTTGTATTGATTATCTTTAGTAATGATCTGAAATAACACCAGCACTCACGCAACAATTTCACAATGTGGGTGAAGTGTCTTGCCTAAGGACACAACAACTCAGTGGTCTCCCATCCAAGTCCTAACCAGGCCCTGCCCCGCATAGCAAAAGAAAATGCTGACGAGATCTGACAGCTAAAAATCACTTTATCTTTAGGTTTAATTCTCTGAAGAACAGGTTTAAAGTTCTATATTACACAAAATGGATTCTCATGAGGTTTAAACTAGATGTGGAGGTTTGCTGACATCTGGTGGTCGATGTTGAGAATGCATTAAGTATTTAAAGGGATTATTTTGTTTCCTCATCACAAACATGGCAGGAGTTGTGTTTTGTTTCATTCTTCCCTCAAACCGAAACACTCTGTTCCACCTTGTGATGTCATGGTGGTAATACAGGACGTGCTCCACTGTGTTTTTAAACTCCATACATCTTCACTAGAATCATGTGGATGTTTTCAGCCCCAGAATTGCCGATCTCTACTCAACTAAAGGTATAAATCGCTTCATGACATCACAAGGTGGAACAGGGAGTTTTGAGCCAGCTTGAGCCAGCTAAAAAACGCTTTATATTTAGGTTTAATTTAGTGAAGAATAGGTTTAAAAATGGATCATCATGAGTTTTAAACCGTGTTATAATGTTACCTCCTCAAAAACAGACCTGCACTGCACATTTCTCTGATCTGACCAAGATTTTAAAACATTTATCAGGTTATTCATCTTGTTTTCAGATTTATTATCGACTTACTAGTTTTGAGACTGGTTCATTTTAGTCACAACGTGCCAAGTAAAATGATCTGTCCATGCAGCAAGATAATTCCACTACTTTTAAGTCATTGGAGTTTGTTTTCTGTCTGCATCTCCAAAGCTCAAAATGCTCTGTTCCACCTTGTGATGTCACGTAGCGGTAGATTTCCAGTTAACAGCTACGTTTTAGCTTTAATTTAGTAAAGATTGACAATTCCAGCACTGAAATGATCCAAATGAGTCTATGAAGATGAATGGTACGACGGAGTATGTGACACGCTTATAATTCATCACCTTGGAAACCTGCCAAATGAAAAAAAAAAACAAAGCACAAAACCACAAACAGAAACTGGTCTTCGCGAGCAAACAATTCTCACAACATGAAACACATCAGCTGTTAAGTGCCTGAACCTGACTTTAACTTACTCTTGTCAAGATAAATTCTCTTTACACCACGAATCATGAGGTAAAAGTTGATCGAGAATTCAGTCTGTTCATTTAATATATCATTTTATTCAGTAATAAACTACAGGGTGAGATTTTATGATCCAAAAGGCACATTAAAGGTTCTATATGACACAAAATGGACTCTTGAGCTTTAAGTCATGTTTATTATTCGTCTGTCTACATCTCCAAAGCTCAAAATGCTCTGTTCCACCTTGTGATGTCATGATTTAGACAAACTTCACACTCAATCCACAAGGGAAATAACTTGGACACAGAAACTCACATATCACAATCTATTATAATAAGAAAGAGTAAAAAATATAAACGGTAATAATAAAAGAAGCAGTTAACTGGGGCTAAAAGTTCAATCTAAAACATGTTCTAGACGTTCTAGGTTTAAACCAGGTACAGGACTGGAAAACATAAACATTCAAATGTAAAAAATACAAATAAAAAGCTACAGAAATAAGTGCATACACAGTGGTGCTTGAGCTTTTAACAATATTTTGGTTGAATTATTTTTTTTTTTAAGCTCATATAACAGGACAGAGTGCTGTTTCTCTGTAATTTATGTTTTTTAATGTTTTATTTTATTTTTATTTCATTAATAATATTTTTCTTCACAAACTGCTACTTAAAAGATGTGAAACTATGATACAGTTTTTACCATAGGTACTAATGCTTGCTACTAATGGTAGTGCTTTTGTTTGTCTGTAGAACAGAACAGTATTAAGCTTTTGTATCTCGATAAAGGCAAACAGATACCACTGGGCCAGTTACAGGTCAGATCTGTGGAGAGGCGACCCCACTCACAGATAGAATGCTTTGTCTATTCATGTATTTGAAAGTGATAAAAACACCTGTAATTGAACAACTGCAGGACAAACAGCTATAATGCCACACTGTGAAACATTCCATGGACATGAGCGTACGGCCAACCCCACCGGAAAAGTGACATACGCCCCCTGCTGGTGCTAGGCGTCTCTGATTCTTCGGAGGGAAACCCGCTCGGACTCCTGCTGCTTTTGTTCGGCTCGTGCTGAAAAAAGAAAAGAAAAAAAAATAGGACTATCGATTTAAATCCATAATATTGTCCCTGCTTAGTTCACAAATGTGATTTATTTACAATTGTCTCTGTGCACAACAGGGCTCAGCCGCCTCACTGTTAGCGCCACTACTTCCTGTTCAGTTTTATCTGTGGCGTTTTGGTGACTCGCTCTAAAATGTATAAACATATACAGTGAACCGTCGCTATAACGCGGTTTACCTGTCGCAGCTTCACAGATATTTTTAATTATTTATTTTTTTTTTTTACAGTGCATTGTGTTCTGAATCCTGATTGGCTCAGGGACTGTAGTCTAGAAGTGACAAAAGTCTTTCATTTAGACCAATGTCAACAGTCTCTGTGCCTCGTCTCTGTTCAGCCGACAAATTTACCTTTGCAAATTTTCTCCATGACAAAACCCACAAACAAAACGTTCTTCACCTCTGGACACGTCCAAAAGGCAGAGGAAGATGCAGCTATCACAGAAAAAGTTAAGTTTTGATCTTTGGTTTCATTCTATAGTACAGTATTGTATTGTATAATAATTGTAAAAAATAAAGCTTAATACTTCATGGATTTCGCCTGTCGCGGGTTCTTTGTGGAACATAACCTCCGAGATAAACGAGGGTTCACTGTAAACATGAACAGATGAGGCAGAGGACAGGGAGCTGTGCATGTCTCTGACACATGTGAAACAGTTCCGTGCTGCTATTCCGACGTGTGTTTAGACATTGACGGCATAAACATTATTTTTCAAGCGTCCCACTACTCCAACCTTTTTTACTATACTTCAGCCACATAGTAAGTAAGGGTTTATTTCTATCGTGCTTTTCACAGACATGTCCCCAAAGACGCTTTACAGAGATCATTAACAGAGCATTCTTCATTCACTCCAGACCCGGTAGGACGTAGGATTTCAGACAGTGGGAAAATGTCTTAACTGAGAGCTGTGGAAAACAATCATGCAGTAAAGTGCTGCGTTCAAGAGGCTTGTGGCATTGTGGCCTTCTCCACAATGAGCCAGTTATGCCACAGGTTAACTGAGTAAATCACACTAGTATTTGCTTAGGGATGAAACAGACTTCATTCATAATATTGTGAATCCAAGATGATATATAACACTTTTTCCCTAAGAGAATCTGCACAACACGGTGTAGTTTATGTTGTTGTGACCTATGTTAAGGGAATTGTTTTGAGACTCCCAAATTGACAACAGTAAAACATGGACAAGGCATGAATATGGAAAAGGGAAAACAAGCCATCAGATGCTCAGTTTAGGAAACAGCAGGGAAAACGAGCACAAGGTAAAGGTAAATCCCTGTATCACAGCATGACGGCTCATAGGCTATGTGCATAGGTGTGTGTGTCCATTGTAGCATGGACTACAAATGTTTGTCATTATGAAGTTGGATACTGTGTGTGTCGTTTTTGTGTGTGACTTGATAGTTGTTGAGATTAAGAACATCGATTAACAGCAAGAGACGTGCCTGGATAAAGTATCACAACTCTTTAAAAATGACGTGTGGGAATAGCGATACTAAAAAGTGTGGTAATACCGGCATGTCTAAATATAGGTCTGTGTAATGAAGGGATGAGGGAACAGGCAGTGGACCCCATGTGGAACACTTTACAAATGAGAAGAAAACTTCAGTGTTTAGAAATGGAGATGTTTGGGTCTCAGTGCTAACGCTAATGCTAATTTTGAGGAATAATAAATGTTAAAACACCACCACAAACTGAAGACATTTACATCTAAAAAACACCGGGAAGCGGCGAAACGTCTTCACTCTAAAACTTTTGTTCAGTTGGTAAAAATTTCCTTTTCTTTTGCTATTTATATTTGAAGCTTTTGATAAAGATTTACATTCGCTTTTAGACACAGTGAGCTGAAAGCTGCTATGCACAGCGCCTATTTGTGTTTTCTAAACTTAAATATACTTCTCAAGGTGTTGCTGCTTTGCCTGGAATATTTCACAGTGTGGCATTAAATTTACTCGGTAAAAGAGATGTGAGATGCTCCGATACGCTGACAACATTCACAATAAGAATGTTTTTCAAGGTAAGGTAAAAAAAACAAAACATGAGGATATGATTTTTATTTAATGCCATAGTGGAACATTCTGGGCAAAGCAATAACCAACCGTCCTCCAGAAAAGTGACGTAGTGCAGCTTTAAAGGGCCGTACCTCGAGTCCACTTGCAGTAAATGGAGATGCTGATGGCGAGGATGAAGGTGTAGAGCAGGACCAGCACCAGGAAGCACAACAGTCTGAACAGAGGGATTTCCTTTGGCAATGGAGAAGAGGTGGGCGGGGCCAAGGAGGGCACGGCATCTGTCAATCATTGTACAGTCATTCTCTGAGTCCTGATCTGCAGCTCAGCAGTGCTTAGTTAAAACACTCGCCGGTCTGCATGTTTGTGAAATCCCTCAGTCTCTTGGATGAGTTGCCAAACGTATTCAGTCATAAAACTTTTGTCCAGTTGACAGAACTGAATTTATAGTTCTGCCGGTTTAGTGACCAGTGCATTTGAACACCAATAAAAATGGTGTGATCTCTAAAAGGTGCTCTAAGGATAGACTGTAGATAAAAGGGGACTGAGGGAATGTGAGCCCAGTGAAGCCAATCGAGGCTAGCAGTTATAGCTAGTTAAGCAGGTGCTTAGCAGTGCTGTCAATCAAACCTGTTACGAACGCTAGCAGGAACCACGTTGGCAAAAGAAAGCACCTGATTGGTCTGTTATTAATGTTCCAATCTTGGTTAATGGGCAAAGTAGTGAAATAAAATCCCCAGGATCATGTCGAGCCGGTGTTCTGTCGATTTGAGCTCCTGAGGCAGAAGTGGAGTAACAAGTAACATTTTAAGTGTATGAGTTTATTGTATGTTTTGACCAGTTAAGCCTGTAAGCATCGACTTGTGCATGTTAGATTTACTACTTTAGATGATTGAATGTTTTGGATTCAATATTTGATTTTATCTTTATCATTTTCATTAAATGGTATCTTATTTTGTTTCCATGTGTAGAAAACGTTGTAACTTTGTTTAGAAAGGCAGTGTATGAATAAAATATCACTGTATTATAATAGGAAACTCACACTGTAGCTTATGGTATTAGCGTTAAATATTATATATTTAATATAAAGATTTCAGTGTTTCAATAATTTCTTTTATTGAGCCTTATTTAATGGAAGATCTGGGCCTGTCGAAATGAGCTACCTCTCCATATATTCATATACATGAATTGAATAATTCGATGGCTAAATTAGCCTGTCGATATGTGCTACCTTTAGTCGGAGCCCTATTTGATGACATTCTATGACGCTGAAAATGAGCTACACATATTCATATAAATGAGTTGAAATTTGCCATAACTAAGGTGTAAGTATGATCACCGCTGTCTCTAAGCCAAAGGAATACGTTGAAAAACTGGAGAGGTTTGCTTTATTGGATCTATACAACTGTAAATGTAAAACGTAAGGTAGCTTACTGTGTGTATGCATATATGATTTTTTGGGTTTGTGCTTTGCTTATTTTTACTAAATTACTTTTTTACTATTGCAAAGGCGTTCAAAGGCATTTTGCAAAGGAGTTCATTTTTAGGCCTTCTTCTAAAACCATCAAGTTCTTGGAGCAAAATTTCATACCATGGTACAAACAAACCCTGCACTAAGTCAGGCCTCGGAGTGCACAAAAGTGTGGCTGACCAAGAAGAAGTTCAAGGACAGATGCCTGATGACACGGGCCCTGCTTCACCAGATCTAAACCCAATCGAGAACCTTTGGTCAATTCTCAAACAGAAGTTGTACGCCAGTGGCCGCCAGTTTTCTTCTAAGGACAGTTTTTGGAGCGCAATATTGAGCACAAGCAAGAAAAGTGACTCCAAAACCATCAAGAAACTCACATCTTTGGTTGATTCTCGACTGGTTAAAGTGTTACAGAAGAAAGGTGGATATATCAACATGTGAAATGCACATTTTTATTTAAACATTGTTGAATATTGTTATTTACATTAAAATATTGTTAAATATTGTTTTAAAAATATAAAATATAATGCGATATACTTGTTAATATAACATAAATGTGTTGTTTACTTTCAGAACTGAACTTTATTTCTTTTTGATTTGACTTTCATAATTATCTAGAATAGTCATATTCCCCTAAATAATAAAAATATTTCAAAACTACCAGATAAAGCCGGAAATAGACCTTTGCAACAGTAAAAAAGTAGATTTAGTCAAAATAAGTGAAACTCCTCTTCCTGATAATGAAAACTCATACATGCATAATTGTCTGGAACAAACAATATTTGGACAGGGTATGAATCGATAAGACGTCACTGCTGATTTAGGCTGTAGCTCATTTCATTTCAACGGGGCAGTCCATTTCTGGTTAGTAATATTTTAATGTCAGAATGAGGAGTTTGACCGCAGCAGTTACAGGCAGCGTGGTGCTGGTTTTTCAGCAGAAAGTGTTCACTTCCTGTTTGGCCTGTGGGCTAATTATGTCTTTTTATTTATACACTCTATGGCCTGAAGTGGGAAATAGTGTGTTATTTTGTCTCTGGTGGTAAACCTCTCAGTGCCTGAAGGTTCAATTGCAGCTGCAACTGATACATGCTGTTGTGTCCTTGGGCATGACACCTTCCACCTTTTCCATATGTGGATGTGATGTGTGTGACATTATTTCTCAAACATCACATACCGTTCAGCTCTACAAAGAGGAGACTCTGCAGGGACCGGTCCGTGGTCGGGTGCTCACAGTGATACAGACCCTGATCATTCCGGGTCACAGGAGAAAGCACCATCTGACCTCCAGGAAACTGTCCCAAAAGGGTATCGTTTAAGAAGAAGGAGGCGTTGAAGTTTGAAGTGGGATCGTCAAATTCCTCCTTTTTATAGGAGCATCTCAGAGTGACCTGCTCTCCTTCTTTCACCGGGAGCGACGGGATCTCCAGGATCACACCCATTTCTAAAAAAAAAAAATATGTTAAATTTTACAAGAATAAAGATGGAATTTTACCAGTTGTTGTACTTCAAGAACAAAGTAGTAATATTCGAATAAAGTCTTTTTGCCCTTTTAACTTTGATCTGAGCCAATTTAGGAGTGAGAGGGCATTCCGGACAAAAGCGAAAAGTAAAATCCTTGAGTAAAAAACAAACTACCAAGGGACTGACTTCATTATCATCAAACTGCAACTTTAATTTAGAAAAATGATGACTGTTCTTGTAGATCCCACATATCTCAATTTAATGTGAACCACTGGGAGTTCAAGTGGAGAGGAGGCTCAATCCATCATTCATTGTGGAACCTCAGAGTCCCAAACCAGAGCATAAACAAACTCTCTACATGTACATGGAGAATTTTAACTGATACATTTTTGTATCAGTTAAAAACATTTTTGTATCGGCTGGACATGTAGAGATATTGAAGAAATCTTGTCCTCTTTCTCCAATCTTAAACTCAAACAAATACAATCAGAAGGTGTCACTGTTCAAAACTGAAATAGGGACTCCAATTACTCGATGTCGTAACAAGATCTCCCTAGACGCATTTTAGCACATACCAGATTGAAGACCAGGATTCGTGAAGTTCAATTCAAGCCAATTTATTCACCTCACAATATTACAGCATGCTGGGTTGCGAGATTCCCTGGGAAACAATCTAAGCGTGGATTCCCCGCAGAGCAAACCGAGCAACCACAAACATAACTCGAACCCAACTATTTAAAACATTTCATCATGAATATGCAAATATTGTAAACGCCTCTTGGTCCGCCTCCTCTTCAATCCCAGTACATTTCCATTTAATAACTTCTGTTTTGAAGCTCTCTTATCAACATCCAGTTTCGGGGAGTACGTTTCCCATCAGTCTTATCTGTAAGGGAGAACATAACTTCGCCAGGTGGACGAAGGTCAACCGTATGTGTGTATGCTGTCTGCTTTTTAATGAGACAGTGATGAAAACAACAGAAAAATGTGTGCGAGAAGAGAAAGAATTAACTTCATAAGCCATTGTAAGACATTTGTTACAAACAATCTTCATTTCAATATTGCAACAGCATATATGGCACACTTGAAACAAAGTTATAACTCTTCAATATATTGCTGAGTTTCAGATCGCATCACAGCATTCTCCATCCATCCATCTTCTCCCGCTTAATCCGGCTGGGTCGCGGGGGCAGTTTGCTGCCCAATCCTCATAGCACCTGACCCCCCATGAACCCTTTGCAGGTGATGAGCCCACAGGAGGGCAGCATCACAGCATTCTATAGAAGAAAATTAATTAATATAGATGTTAAAATGCAAAACGAGAGTTATGGCTGTAACTGCAGTTCTATGAGTCCCGACATGACCACCAGAGGCGGTGCTTCAAGCACTGGATGATCATCCTTGCGCATGCGCAGGACGAGAATTTAATATCAACAAAGTCACCTTTGTCCTCCAGTGGCTCAGGTGAGTCTATATCATCACATGACACCGGAAGCCCAGTCCCTAAAACCTTCTCGTGAAAGCACGAGGATTCCGAGGACACTCTGTTTTGACAGAGCCCGACCTCTGCGCAAGCCAGCAAAACAGACAAACATGCTATCTGATTTCCGCACAGAAACTGGAGTGGACATATGCCTTGAGCGTGTGATTCAGCAGGAGTTCCGACCTCAAAGCGGGAAAGCTGTAGTGGCAGCTTATGCTGTGTAGATGAGGGCACCTTTGGGACAAAAGCTACATTAGGCCAAAGAGAAACCCCAGAGCCATCAGGATGCCAGCGGCAACAGGATTCGTGAACAGACAGAGCATGTAGCTCACTCACCCGTTTAGCGGAAGCCATGGCCAGAAGGAACGCAGTTTTCATTGAGAGCCACTTAAGGTCAATCTGTGGAAGTGGCTCAAATGGAGGGGACCGCAGGGCCTCGAGTACAAGGGAAAGATCCCATGTCGGGACATCAGGGTGGTTGGGTGGACGCAAGCGGCGAGCATCCTTCAGAAACATTGAAACGTCCCGGTTACAACCAACAGTAGAACTACTCCACCCTGCATGCCAGCAGTTAATGGCAGCAACATATACCTTCAGAGTAGAAGGTGTACAACCCTGATTCAGCAAGCCTCCATCAAGATGAATGACTGGGACCCACCCGTGTCACGTAGGACTTTGACTGAGCGCTTTTCTTCTCCTGAAACTGAGACAAAGGTGTCAAAAATTAATGGTTTGAAACACTCATCAGGAGCAGACGGTTGGCCAGAGGTAACAGCAGACTGACCGGCAGGTACCGTTTTGATGAGCCCCACCCCTTTTGATGGCTTTGATATAGGCCGTTTCTGTTTCAATGCTTCACATTCCGCTATAAGATGGCCGGTCTTATGGCAATAGAAGCATTGCTTTGGCCTCTCTAACCGGGCAACATTAACTCTGATTAACTCACCAGATTGAGCTGAGGTTTCGCCAGTTTTTAACGTCGGCTCACGCTTAAACGTGGCCCTGCGTAAGGGCAAATTCGTCTGCGGACACAGCGGCTTGCTCGAGGGAGGAAACTTTATGCTCTTTCAGGAAGACAACTGCGCTCTGGCAGACAGTTTTTTAAAATCCTCAAGCAGGACCAGCTCACGACATTAAGCTGTTTCCCTGGAAGGGCAACTTCAGTCAAGGAGGCCAAACCTGCAGTTGCCAGGGCAACCAAAGCAACCCCCCTCTGCACGTCCCTGCTAAAGGTAGCTGCAGCACGAGGACCCGTTGGCCACAGAATGACAGTGGCTCCGGCCTTTTATGTCAGCTGACGCCTCTTTTCCAGGTGCTGCGAATGAACTGACGCGCCTTTAAAGGAAAGTAAGGAGGGAAAAAAACACTATGGCGCGAAGGCCGTAACAAGGATCCATCACCTGTTTGTTTCTAGGGATATACTTCTGCTCTTGTAAGGCTCATAGCAAGACACGATTTAAATATGCTTTAAAAGTGATAAAAACAGCTCAAATTGAGACATGCATTTCATATGTTAATTTCAGTAATTAAAAACAGACGCCACTATTTTTTTAAAATCACATTGTCTGGACAAAGCAAACAGTGCCTTTAACTGTGCAATGCAATATCTTGGAATGTCGCTTGGTCTCCATGAAGATAGACATTCCAGACAAAGCAATAACATCTGTATGGAGAAAGGTACCAGAAAAGTTAGACAATGCACCTTTAACCCTGATAACATGGTAAAAAAGACCAGGTGGCCTTGTGGTTTGATTAGAAAACTGCAGTCTTACCCATGACGGTGATGTTGACTGCACGACTACACTCCGTCTGGTCCTGGTTCTGACACCAGTACTGCCCAGAATCTGTGTGGCGCAGTTTATTCACCACACAGGACTGCCCCTCCGGAATACCCCAGGGCCGAGCACATGGCTGGGGCCTGGAGACAAAGCGGGTAATTCTGGCAAGGCTCCAGGCCGGGGGGCAGGTTGCCCTGAAGCCGTCCATCTCGAAGTACTGGGCCCTGTCTGGGAGATGCTCAGGTTTGCTACGACACAACACAATTAAGTTTCATTAGATAGATTGGTGGTTTTCAGATTCTATTCTCCAAGTTGTTTAATGGGGCTTATATCATGGGTAGAAACTGAAATGTCTCACCAGTAAACCTGAAAAACCTGTTGGCTGTCTGTAAATGTCTCAAATATTAGTTATTTCAGTGTTTTAAAAGAAGCTAGGCCCTACATTCTACTCAGAGCAGTTGAGGATGGGTTTACTTGTTACTATGGTGATGTCATGGTGGTAGCAGCGTAGCAGTGATATATAAAAGCATTAAACAATGAGCAGTGTTTTAAAACTGCATAATGCACGGCTTCAATTTGCATAATGTGCTTATGCCATGGCTACAAACTGAAAAGTCTCACTTGTGAATACCCAAAGCAGTTGAGCATTTGTTTAACCATTGCTATGGTGATGTCATGGCAATTTTTTATTTTATTTTTTACCCTTTATTTACCCAGGAAAGTCCCATTGAGATTACTAATGTCTTTTTCAAGGGAGTCCTGCCATGTACACATCACTTTCATACTTCATACAATGGCCACAGAGCAATGATATAAACCAGGTAAAACAGGTTTGGCTGTTGCTGGAACTACTTGTGTGTTACGCAGTATTAACCGTGGCTCTATTAAATAACTTAATAGGGTTTGCTTTTTGTAGCTGTCTCTAGCTGACGTAGTGGCCACTCACTGGTACTACAGTGAAAAAATCCACCCAGCTGAGAAAGGATTTTTCGCATAAAGTGCAATGTAGTCACAAACTGCTCGTGTTTGGCTGACAGAGCACCTACAGCTTTCAAAAAGTTCAGATTATGTGGCAATTTTTATCTATTTTCATCTGTTATCTTAAAAAACACTTTTTCTGCTCTAGCACCTCTCACTCTGATTGGTCAAAGTGATCACGTGATACATGTGACCATGCTCTATGCACGCGCTCGTATGCATTGGGTTAGGGTTAGTGTGAGAAAAGAGCACTACTGCGCAGGTTCAGTGGGCAGGGAGCCACCGCACTGTATGTACCTAGCCGGGCTCGGCGAATTCGGAGACATGCACCATTCAGGTTGACTCATTGGCTTGAATGGGCGGCCATTTTTAGACCATGGGGCTTTGTATTAACGTACAGCAGTTAGACTTTGGTATTCTCATGGACCGTGGTTTAAGCAGTTTTAAAGCTCCTCAATGTGTATTGCTTACTTAAACATTCGTACTGCTATCATAATTTGGGTTGTATTATTTTGTATGTAAATACTTCAATAGACGAGTGTGAAAGCGATCAAAAACTGTATCACTAATCCAACTCAAAAAGCTCAAATATGCCTTAAAGGTGCATTGTATAACTTTTTTGGTGGAAGGTCCGTCAAATACTTTTCTCTGTGGAAATGTTATTGCTTTGTTTAAAATGTTTTCACACTACGGTATTAAACCTTTCTATCATCAGGGAGACCAAAAACAGGTCAGATCTGTGGAGAGGCAACACAGTCAGAATGCCTGTTTTTCAAGGTGTTACAGATAGATAGATGATAGATGATAGATAGATGATAGATAGATGATAGATAGACGATAGACGGACGGACGGATAACCACCTGTAATTGAATAAACGTAAGGAAAGCTGTTTAATGTCATACTGTGTAACATTCCAGGCAGAGCAATGACGTAGCCATAGAAACAAGCAGGTGATGGACCTTCCACCAGAAAAGTTACACAATGCACCTTTAAATAAAATAAACTCCACCAATAAATCTTGTCTGTCACTCTTTGCCTAATGGACACCAGATATTCTACAGATGATCCCCAAAAATAAATGAAGAAATGAACAAAGCATTTCTGTGAAAGAAATGCATTTATAGACAAAGAAATCAAAAGGAATACATAAGACATAAACACATAAAATCCAGTGCAATATGTATGAACATGAAAACTAGAGTTGTGCATAAAAGATTTCTATTTGCAATTGATTAATATTTGTGAATGAAATAAACAAATACAAATAAATAAAAATGGGTATTTCTCACCTATGATTGAGGCGCAGACTAGAGCGGCCGCCATCGTCGTGTGAGGCTGATGCACTTTGAGCCACATCCTGATTCATCTGAACAGGAAATAAAACTTTTTCATTTCAGCAGCGGTGGAAAGTGGACTGAAACAAACAGTTACAGTCAAATAGGGTAAATTTTCTGGTGGACCCGTCAAAGGCTATTCTCCATGCTCACAGTCAGAATGCCTGTTTTTCGAGTCATTTTTGAGCTGTAAAACCACCTGTAATTGAATAAATATAAAGAATACCTGTTTAATGTCATACTGTGGAACATTCCAGGCAGAGCAGTGACATATCCATAGAAACAAGCAGGTGACCAACCCCCAACCAAACAGTAACATAGTGCACCTTTAAGTAAAAGTAAAAAATGTAATACTACTTTAACTAGTTACTTTTAAACACATTTGAGATGTTTTTTCGATCATGTTTTTATGCTAAACTTGATGTTTAAAACCTGTGAATCCTCAATCTGTATATTCTGCCTTCTCTTCTTTTCTCCTCCTCTCCTCAGCTCCTCTCTCCTCTGCTTTTCTCCTCTTCAGCTCCACTCTCCTCTACTTTTCTCCTCTTGTCCTCAGCTCCTCTCTCCTCTACTGTTCTCCACCTCAGCTCCTCTGTCCTCTACTTTTCTCCTCCTCTCTCCTCAGCTCCTCTGTCCTCTACTTTTCTCCTCCTCTCTCCTCAGCTCCTCTCTCCTCTACTGTTCTCCTCAGCTCCTCTGTCCTCAACTTTTCTCCTCCTCTCTCCTCAGCTCCTCTCTCCTCTACTGTTCTCCTCAGCTCCTCTCCTCTGTCCTCAACTTTTCTCCTCCTCTCTCCTCAGCTCCTCTCTCCTCTACTTTTCTCCTCCTCTCCTCTGCTTTTCTCCTCCTCTCCTTTCTCCTCTGCTTTTCTCCTCCTTTCTCCTCAGCTCCTCTCTCCTCTACTTTTCTCCTCCTCTCCTCTACTTTTCTCCTCCTCTCCTCTGCTTTTCTCCTCCTTTCCTCTCTCCTTTGCTTTTCTCCTCCTTTCTCCTCAGCTCCTCTCTCCTCTACTTTCCTCCTCCTCTCCTCTTCTTTTCTCCTCCTCTCCTCAGCTCCTCTCTCCTCTACTTTTCTCCTCCTCAGCTCCTCTTTCCTCTGCTTTTCTCCTCCTCAGCTCCTCTCTCCTCTGCTTTTCTCCTCCTCTCCTCAGCTCCTCTCTCCTCTACTTTTCTCCTCCTCAGCTCCTCTCTCCTCTACTTTTCTCCTCCTCTCCTCAGCTCCTCTCTCCTCTGCTTTTCTCCTCCTCAGCTCCTCTCTCCTCTGCTTTTCTCCTCCTCAGCTCCTCTTTCCTCTGCTTTTCTCCTCCTCAGCTCCTCTTTCCTCTGCTTTTCTCCTCCTCAGCTCCTCTCTCCTCTGCTTTTCTCCTCCTCCTCAGCTCCTCTCCTCTGCTGTAATAGGTCTACTCACTATAATATTACGCACGCAGTCAGTTGTCTTTGCACTAATCAGAAGTACACTCCAGCTTTACTACGTGCGAAACACAAATGAACTATGCGCATTTAATCAGCACACTGACTTTTTGACTCTATGCCAGATCTTTACCACCAACTCTTTAGTCAGTGACCACAATACTGTCCTCAGACATCCGCTCTGATAATGCAGACGAGCGCACGGAACAGAAAGACGCACGCCAGCTCCAAACAGGGCGAATGTTTCCTAAAGTCAATCACAGCTCAGCGTAAACGTGTAAATACTCACAAACACTAGTAAATACAACAATGGTCACGGTGCATGGTCAAGTGTGCAGCTAAACCGCAACATAATGTAGTTTAAGATCCCCAAATCAAAGACTTACCCTAAAGTAGCCGTGTTTCCCAGATGCTGCACAGGAGGGAGATGCTTAGAAATGATTCAACAACAACTCTAATAAATGTAAATATGATTTATTTTACAGATAATAGAGTCAGCCAATTAACAGACAATTTGAGTCTGGATCCCCTTAAAGCCCAATGCAGGAAGACCCAGAATGAAGGGTGAAAGTTACATTTATAGTTCCTTAGGACATCCCACTTTACATCTGGAACTTCTCAAACAAAGGCTTAAACACAACCCCCAACCATAGAAGATCTAACATGCTTAGTTGTCACCAGGTGTCCCCTGTATTTTTACCCTCCTAGGAGACCTCAAGCTGTTTTCACACAGACCAATCTTACTTTTACAACCCAACCATTTGTCCCACCAAATGTCTTTAGGTGGCACATCCTCCTAACCTCTGACACCTCAATGCTCCAAACTAGTAGTCCCACAGATGAGATAACAACCATAAAAAGAAAGGAAAATAAAGTATAGTCAGCAGCATACCAGATACTACATTTCCCCCCTTCGAGACTTCCAAAAGTCTCGCTACGAAATGACAAATCAATTACCTAGCTTCTTAGCTAAAAATGATGAGGACGAAAAACCAGCAGCAGCTTCAATTCGTCAGATTCGCTGGAAAAGACTCCTCACCGGCCCCGCTGCAGCAGCCATGCTATTTTGAAGCTAATCTATAGGGATGTCCTTATTATAATATAATCATCATCACATTTAATTAACATCAACACCAATAACCAACATCATATAAATGAATACATAAAGTAATTGAAAACACAAATGAACACAAACATCATAACACACATATAGTATACTAAAATATGCTAATTATAAGTAAAACCCCATTTCCAAAAGTCCAGATGTGAGCTTCTTTAACTCCAAAGCATCAACTCCACTGTCCATCAAGTTTTTGATCAGCTCCAGTCCATTTAGTCCATTTCACATTGATATCCTGAAAAAACAAAAACACCATACGAGTATCTTGTTGCCAAATACAATCACACACTAAAAATCATAGAACATAAATTGTGAAATATAAATGTGTAAATGTATATGAGTACTAATATAAGTATAAAAAGTAAATGTAATAAAATATAATAAATGTAAAGATAATATAAGATAAAATAAAATAAGCTAATATAATTGAAATGTAAGTAGGGAAAATTAAACACAAAAATAAAAAATAGAAAACAGTCCCAGAAAATAGTCCTAGTCCCCCCTTTTGCACTTAATAGAGATCATAGATTTCCATACAAAATTCAGTCCACTAAAATCAAGTCAAGTTAGTTAAGTCAAGTGAAGTCAAATATTTATCAACCAACTCAAATTTCAATCCTACTCCTTCCTCACCAGCATCCAAATTATCCTCCAATGGTATGATTCCTTTTTACCCTCTCATGAGTCACAATTGCTGGTTGAGTTTCAACAAAATCTTGACCTTTATGAACCACCAAAAGCTCATATGGGAGCTTCAATCTGGCCATGTAACAACATCCAGTCCATCCATGTGGTAAAAATATATAGGCTCTATTATCACAAACCCACCAAATATCCTTCAGAGTTCCCAAAGTCTTATTCCCAGGAGCTGTCTGATTAATCACTACCAACCTTCTATTTTGTCTAATGCTCGGTATATAAAACATCACAAATTGTTTATCTCCAAGTGCACCATGTGGTACCTTACCAAACTGCATCCCATAAGTATCACAGTCTGATATTCCCAAAAATACCCCTGGACCTCCTTGGCCATCCTTGGAGCATATGCAATCAGGTGCTTTGACAGATTGAACTTCCACTGATGCAGGCATAGTTAATTTCCTCTTTATCCAATGAATTAATATATGGAAGATCTCTCAACCATTTACAATCCCCTAAAGGCCTATACAGATGATATAAATTTCCAAATGGCCGCCCTTCTATTTGTATCTCCTGATTGTAGTACAACCAAGACATAACCATAGATTGACATTCAAGACTCAAAGGCTGAGGTACGGATTCCATTATCGATTGCCAAGTGCTAGGTGACGGAACTCTAACCACACATGAATCATTCTTATTAACTGTTGCTCTTACCGCATGAGTTAACTGCTGAAACCAAAGATTTTTACTAGCAAAATTATCCGCTATATGTACTACAGAAGAATCAAACCCAAACGCTTTCCACTTGGCTTCTCTCTTATCCAATGCACGATATTTTCCTGACAACTCTACTGAAGTTCCATCCATTTCAGTCCAATCATACTCCTCAGCTAACTCAATATCAGCTGCTATCGAGTTGTCAATCTCCATATCAAATGATCTTCTAGTCATAACTCCTTTACTCACTGCTGTTGTAACTACTGGTGTCATAGTAGTCAATGTAGTCTTATTTGTTGTAATTACTGAAAACACTGTAATTGCCTTAGTCGTAGCAGTCGTCGTCGTCATCGGTGTGGTAGACCTAGTAGCTGTTATATTTAACATAGTCGCTAATGTAGGTTTAGGTGTAATGGTTATTCTAGTTATCATACTAGTTGTAGGTATTGCAGTAATCATTGTAGTTGGTATTGTTTCTATTTTTGTGATAGTTGGTGTTACTGTAGTTACAGAGGTTAATGTATTCTTTATAATTGGAATCGGTGTTTCTGTTTTCTTCAGGCTATTTGTAACATCATCAAATCTATGAGTTGTCACCTCTTGGCCCAAACCAGTAGATATCGCCTTTACAGTAACCTGATTGTTATTTATAGACAATTGCTCTGGAGCAGATAACAGATCAGAAACCTCCTCGTTCACAAGTAAAGTTATCTTATGTGTTTTATACCCAGGTATCCAACGTCTATTCTCCAAAATAAATGTATGCTTTCTTTGGAAATGTTTGCAAATATAATCACCTTGATCTTCCCGTGAAAAATATCTTACCACCAACGAACAGTCACCTTTCACAGAGGCCATTTTTATATCATTATATAAAACATATTTCCTCGGGCCCTGGGCAGACCTTCTTACTCCAGGTCCTGACAATACCAAACTTTCACCCATATTATTAACCCACTCAAGTTTATCCCCTCGGGTCCAATTGGAACACCAACACTTGAGAAATGCAGATGTACCAACCGATTCCCGAACTACCAAAACCGAATCAAACAAATTAATAGACTGTGGGCTGACTGTCGTCAATAATAGTCTCTCTAACTTAACCTCAGTCTCTGAGATTAGAACTTCAGGCTTCTGGTCTGCTACCTCTACTGCTGGCCTAGACGTGACCACTCCTTGTAACTCATCACTAACTCCTGCTGGTATGGTTTCAGCTGAATCCACTACCATCAAGATTACAATCTTTGTCCTAAAAATTAAACCCAACCATTCACCACGCTCCTTTTTATCAATCAACTGTGGGTCAGGATACAGACATTTATACCATCCTTGGTCATTTTCTTGCGATCGGTGTAAATAAACACTACAATCTCCGACAATCTTCAATCTCCTCCAGTCATTCAACAACATATACTTCTCTGTCCCAATTGTCCTCAAGAGGTCCAATGTTTTCCCAAACTGATCCTCCCATTTCGGTCGGAAACGTTCATCATTAGTATTCTCAGCAGTACAAGAGCACAGAAGCAAAGCTGCTTTTCCCAAATCTACTTCCACCTTAGTCTCTGTATCGACTAGGTCGTCTCCTTTCTCGGGTTGTTCTCCTCGGACTGGATCTAACCGACTCTTCAAGTCCATCTGGAGTGGCATCACAGATTTCTGATCCACCATTTCCTCGGTCCGGTTCAATTGTTCCTCGGGCATATCGTAAATTAACCTCTTTGAAATGTCCTTCTCCACTGACTGAGGTATCCCCATTGAGTGTCTCAGCAATGCGCAAAGAATCATCAGAATTATCCAAAATCCAATCAGTCTCTTCTGTCGACACCCCTGCTTCTGTTGCTTATTCGAAACATATGTAGATAATTTCTTATGTAATTCAGACATATATTTCACATAAGCTCGCATTTCACTGTCTAACAGTGTCAGATTTAGCCCTTGCCACTAGTACGCAAACATAGAGTAGGCATCCACCTTCCCATAAGTAATTCATATGGTGTTACATGCAAATCACCCAATTCACTAGATCGACAGCCATTAAAGCCAATGGAAGAGCTGTAACCCAGTTTAAACCTATATGCTAACAGATTTTGGCAATGCGATTTTTCAAAACCCCATTCATTCTTTCGCAAATACCTTGACTTTGCGGATGGTAAACCGATCCAAAACACTGTTTAATTCCCAATTTTTGCAAAATTAAACGCACAGTTTTATCCACAAATTCCTTGCCATTGTCTGATGAAATTCTATCAGGAAGCTCCCCTCGAGTGACAACCTCTCCACACAAAAAATCTAGCAACCGAGTGAGCATCTTTTCTCTTAATTGGAACAGGTTGTGGTACAATTTCAGACTTTACCACCTCAAAATCATCTCCCTTGGCTTTCACCACTACATATCCCACTCTCAGATGGTCTCCTATCCGATAACAGGATCCATCAGTTCAAAACTCTAGCTCAGGCTCTCTCAAAGGGAGGACCCATAAATCTGACCTCAATTTAGCATATCTCTCTACTTCTTGGATGCAATCGTGTGGTTCCCCATCTTCTGAAGTAGGTAAGGTTTCTGCAGGGTTTACATTAGAACATCTCATCAAGGTAACATCTTCCTGTTCTAGAAGTCTATGATAAACTCTAAGTCTGGACATAGTCAACGTATGTTTACCATAGTTCAAAAGATTTCTCAGACTATGATGGGTAAGGATTGTTACAGGATAACCCATTGTAATAGCTGAAGCCTTCTCATACATCAACTGAACCCCCACCATCGCTCTATAGCAGATCTGAAGACCCAACTCTACGTCTGAAAAAGCAGTAGAATAGTAAGCAATCGGCTGTGGTTTTACCCCTGTCCCTGTCGGCTGACAGAGAACCGCACATGCATATTTACCCCCCGTAGAAGTGGATACATACAGCAGAAAGTTTAGAATAGCCCGGAAGTGCTAATGCTGGTGCCTCTTGAAGTCTCTGCTTTAAAGTTTCAAATGAAACAAGTCCATCATGAGTCCAAGTTAAATTCCCATGTAACTGCGTGTTACCTGTCTCTTTGATCATAGCTCTTAATGGTCCTGTGAGACTAGCATAGTCCTCAATCCATGCAGATGAATAGCCAGCAATTCCCAAAAACGTCATCATCTCTCTAACAGTTCTTGGTTTCGGAGCTTTACGAATGGGTTCCAAATGACTGTCAGCAATGCTTCTTCGACCTTTAGATATTGCTTCCAAATGCACCACTTTCTCTTGACAATACTGCAATTTCTTCTGTGAAACCTTGTGTCCTTTTTCAGCCAAAATTTGTACTGTGTTTTGACCACAGGCATTCAGGAACTTCTTGCAGCATTTCTTCTTCCAAATGCTTTAAGTCTGATATATTGAGTATTGATTCATTTGTTATTGTAACAGTCTATGGTGTTCCATATCCTTGTGCGAAGATCATAATTTTTAAAAATTGCTGATCATCACTTCTCCAGATTGTATGATTTTCTTTCAAAGGTGCAAATTTTACTTTCTCCGCATCCTTCATCTTGCTCCAATATGCTTCGGTTCATAATCATCAGCTGTCAACAAAGTCGCATGTGGAACACTGTTTTCTATCTCGAACTCTTTGGCCAAATAGTCATTGTCATCAATTTTCATTGCAGCTCCTTTGGGCCCTACAATAATATAGCTTAAATGAGTTGGATTTTCTCTGTTGCTTACTTCACCACTCTTCTGGATTGAATTGACTAGTGTCTTTGAAATACTTCAGCGTACAATGTGATTGATATTCAGGAGTCTTTGGATTAAACAGATTTGCAAAAATAAATTTCTCCCATTGTTTGGCTGACTCCAACAATTCTAGACTAAGATTTCCAAGCCAATGAATAGCTATATCCTACTTTCTCATCGTCCTCTGGTTCAACATCATCTGATTCAGTTTCATCAGTCTCTAGTAATCAAACACTTACTTTGCTTTTGCTTTCTACTTCCTTTCTTTTCCGCGCTCTCAAGCATCTTCTTGACCTTGGGGTCGTAACCACCCATGGCCTCCTCCATTTCACTTTGCTCAGCCTCTTTCAATTCCACTTTCTTAAACTTTCGACCCAATCCTCTTACTGTCAATTTCTTCTTCTTCTTTGGCAGGCTTGGATATAGTTCCACTCTTCTATTGTTCTCAGATCATCATCTCACAATTGATAAGTTCCTTCGGTTTTCACAATTGGAAACTGTTGATATGGATCATTGCTTACTGTCTTCTCATAATCTGGTGGAGCTTTCACATGAGAAAACGGTTCATTTATTTGCAATATCAACTTTTCTGTTTCTTTGTTTGCTGTCTTGATCATCTGCATCGCTCTTTCTTTCTTCCTTTGATTGTCCTCTAAAATCCTCTGTCCTTCAATTTCAAACAACTGCAAAACGCCAAGTTCATTGCGTCTCTTTTCTGCACGTTTATGACCTTTTCTGCCTTTTCTCTGCTTTGCCTTATACGTAGATATCAAAATTCTTAAAGTATTAATAACATCAAGTGAAAATGTTCCTTCAACCGGCCAGCGAAAATCAATATGAGCCCATCGACGATGCCATTTTTTCCCCCAATACTTTATCGATATCTTTAACTAAAGCAATCTTCTTCTTTACTACCCCAACTGGGCTCATTTGAGGAATCACCGGTTCCATTTTCAAAAACAAATGAAAAATATCACAAATGGTTACTAAATAACTTATATCCCCTCCCCCCTTTTTTTTTAATGCAGTTACTATTTATCGTTTATTTACTTTCAAAATATGTATTTAGTAAATTGTTCAATTGTTTATTCATGCATCAAACAATTCATGTATGTATATGTCCATAGACTTGTAATATTTATTTACGTACTGACCTCCACCTGTGACAAAACTCTAATAAAGAAGTTATTATTAGTTAAACAATCTTTTTTTTTTTTCAGATAACACAAATTAAAAATGTAACCACATGCATAGATATCACTAAAATTGACTGAAATTGAAATAATAGATATAGAAGTGTTACAATTAATGAGATGCCCTAAGTAAATGAACCACAATCTATCAGAATCATCAATTTCCAACCACACACTCAATAAAACCTTGAATGTACCTCATATATACCCCATTAAAGCAACTATATCATTTTTAAACCCAGCAGGAAATGCAGTAGTGAAGCACAAATGTAAAAAACTCAGGAAAGTAAACAAATAAAGACTGTCATCTGTTGCCAATATTTTTGTGTGAGTGTCACTAGATAGTATCAGATACTCAGACAAATAAACAATCATACATGTGTCAACCAAATTATGATATAATATAATCAAATATATGTATCTATGAAATGGACAGATTTTGTGGATAAAACAAAAATGACCTTTTTCGGGCTATCGGGCGGATCCCTCTCCGGATATACAACTCAGGCCTGGCCTGGTCTGCTCACGTCACAGCTCGGGCTGTCGCCTGGTACCTGGACGAACCTCCTTGCCGTGTGAGCTTCCCGTAGTTCCCACGGGACCGTAATGAATAAAACAAAAATACTATCAATATATAACATATATGGCTTATAAAAATGCCTATCTAGATTCAAATCATTGAATCACTATATCACAGTATATATTTATCTATCATTATGTTATATAAACACTTCTATCCCAGTCATATCATAATCAAAAATTTCCCCAACATATTATCTCTCTTCAAAATACCAATACTAGTCAATCATTTCAATGATTAATATTTAAATCAATTATCAACATTTTATCTATAATACCCAATCTATAACCACCTCATCTCAACAGCAGGGGGTAACACACACACTCTACCGGTCAGTGGGCCTTACACCCCCACACGGTACAATGTATAGGGAAGGGGAGGAGGAGTCAAAGACAGGGACAAAAGAGAGAGAGAGAGATGAGCAGAAGGGAGGAGCAAAAGAAAAAGGGGTGGGTGAAGTAAGGAGAAAGGGAAAAAGAGAAAAAGAGAGAGAGAAGAGAGCACGCATGCACACACATACACCAAAGAAGAGATAGACCATGCGACAAATCACAAAAACAGAACAAATACAAACAAAAACATAGAACAAATACAAACAAAACAGCAAAACAGAAACAACAGCCTGACCTGCAGGCCCTGGAGACAAACTAAACAAAAACCACAAACATATACCCCCAAATCTTGTTTAAAGTCACACTTCAAACATAACCCATAATGAATTCATCCTTATCACAGCTGTGTTTTCCAAAAGAACATCTTTATACCTAATCCTTAATCTTATTTTCCTTGTCCTTTTTTTTTTCTTTCAAGTAACTTTAAACATATCCCAAAAACGTATTTCCTGAGCGACTTTAAACACGCTCTAACATTTTTCCTGAGCGACTTTAAACACGCTCTAATATTTCTTTCCCTGAGCGACTTTAAACACGCTCTAACATTTTTCCTGAGCGACTTTAAACACGCTCTAACATTTTTCCTGAGCGACTTTAAACACGCTCTAACATTTTTCCTGAGCGACTTTAAACACGCTCTAATATTTCTTTCCTGAGCGACTTTAAACACGCTCTAATATTTCTTTCTCAAATTCCTTTTCTCAGTTTAAACTCATAACACATTTTCTCTTTTCTCTTTTACCTATAACTCAATGCTCTTTTTACTCATTTTACTCATAACTCTTTATTCCTTTACTCAACTTAAATTATTTCCCTTTTTTCCTCAATACAAACAAAACACAATAAAAACTCAAAACATACGCAGTACTGGTATATCACAAAATTTAGCAATTTAGCAAACATTAAATCATTTCCAAACATTCCCACTGTTCCAGAGCACCATTAATTTAATAGATACTTCTGATCCTGTTCGTGACGCCAAATTTAATGTAGTTTAAGATCCCCAAATCAAAGACTTACCCTAAAGTAGCCGTGTTTCCCCAGATGCTTCACAGGAGGGAGATGCTTAGAAATGATTCAACAACAACTCTAATAAATGTAAATATGATTTATTTTACAGATAATAGAGTCAGCCAATTAACAGACAATTTGAGTCTGGATCCTTAAAGCCCAATGCAGGAAGACCCAGAATGAAGGGTGAAAGTTACATTTATAGTTCCTTAGGACATCCCACTTTACATCTGGAACTTCTCAAACAAAGGCTTAAACACAACCCCCAACCATAGAAGATCTAACATGCTTAGTTGTCACCAGGTGTCCCCTGTATTTTTACCCTCCTAGGAGACCTCAAGCTGTTTTCACACAGACCAATCTTACTTTTACAACCCAACCATTTGTCCCACCAAATGTCTTTAGGTGGCACATCCTCCTAACCTCTGACACCTTAATGCTCCAAACTAGTAGTCCCACAGATGAGATAACAACCATCAAAAGAAAGGAAAATAAAGTATAGTCAGCAGCATACCAGATACTACAATAAACATCATGCAAAACTCACCACGTGATTCAGCCCTCTGTCCTGCAGTGCTGCGGTCACTGTAGATAAACGCATGGTGCCCTCGGAGTTCTGCGCAGTCTCTTCACTGTTCCTGCTGCACTTTTCTGGACTGAGATAACTGATGTTTTTCCTGGGATCTGCTGTTGCCACTCCTCCAGTCTGGGGGATGCTGCCCCGAATGCTCCGATGACCATGACGCCTCCACCTTCCAGGTTCTTCTCCAGCTCTTCTTTGAGCCCCAATACTCAGAAATGCAGGGGCTCTTTGCACAATTTGTTTCTTTCACTGTTCGGTGCTTTTGCGTGTTTTCTACTGTTGATTTGACTGTTGTGTACAGACAGTATATAGTTCAGCCATATTGATGTATTTATTCCTCGTATTTAGCCCCGCCTGCTGGTTGACAGGCAGTACTCGTAAAAGTGAAAGTAAGGTGTGTTCTGGCGCAGGTAAAGCCAGCGAAGACACGCTTAGTTTTTGAAGTTTTTGTTT
>CM060672.1:24037408-24057408 GCA_030686955.1 Odontamblyopus rebecca
GTCTAGTCCAGTGCTTAGTCCAGATTTAGTTCTGGTTTAGTCCCAATTTATATGTGGTTCCACCAACATAGTTTCACTTGTTTAAACCCTAAACTCTAATCGAATTCAAAGTGCAATTGTCCAACATTGTATTCAGTGGCCCTGATACTGTGTTTATGAAGAGTGCTGCTATGAGTTTGTACTCATTTAGTCCTGGTTTAGTTCTGGTTTAGTCCTACTTCCATGCTGGTTTAGTCCTGATTTAGTCCTGGTTTAGTCCTGGTTTAGTCCTGGTTTAGTCCTGATTTAGTCCTGATTTAGTCCTGGTTTAGTCCTGGTTTAGTCCTGGTTTAGTCCTGGTTTAGTCATGTTTTAGTTCCAATTTAGTCCAGATCCTCCTGAAAAACCCATATGAATAGAAATGCCATATTTTTACATATAGTTATACATTCAGATGATATGAAATGTCTCAACTTTTTGGAGTTAGTGCGACATCTGCATGATTCCATGGAAACAGAAAATTAAAACCATACTTTGGAACATTCTCCATGGAGATAGATGCATTTTACACTATACTGTGGAATATTATAGCCAAAGGAACATAATTTCCATGGAAACAAGCAGGATGTCCTCCTCCTCCAGACCAAGTAAGAGTTTGTGGAGATGCAAGCCCGCTCACAGTGAGGATGTACATTTCTCTGCGCCAAAAACATCATCTTTTTTGCCACGAATGTTACATATTGTGGCTTTAAATTAAACTGGGTAATAGTTATGTCACAGTTAGCTTAGCTTTGTGGTGGGGGATGGAAAGAAATGTGGGATTGTTTTTAATCACTGTGAAGCACTTTGTGTTGCATTTTATTGTATGAAAATCGCTCTGTAAATAAAGTTTGATTGATTGATAATATATGAATGTAGGAGGGTTTATATTTTGATTTTGATGTGTGAAATATGGTTATTTATATTTATTATTATTATTAAATATTATATTGGGAATCATGTTTATCTTTTTGGGTGAATTTTATAAAGAATTTCTTAAAAACTTTCTGAATATTTAATATTTTCTACTGTACGGGTCATTGGGTTTTTGTACCAAATAAATGTATGTTTTATTAGTTGTGTCTTTATTTGTCTGCTGTTGACTAAAAATATGAAAAAAAAATTGCTTAAAGTTGCACTGTGTAACTTTTCTGGACCCCCACCACAAGATTGTTCCCATGGCGATATTATTGCTTTGCCTGAAAGATATCACAATATGGCATTAAACTTGTTCATGATGCATTTATTCAAGTACAAGTGTTTTTCTGCTCAAAAATGCATGTGTTCCTACAGTGAGTAAGCTCACCTCTCCACAGATCTGACCTGTAACTTGACCTGGATGCATTATTGGCTTGTCTCCATGGAAATTTACGTTGCCATACTGTGGGGCATTATAGACAAAGCAATAACATTTCCATGACGACAAGCAGGTGGCGGATCCTCCATCAGAAAGTTACAAATATTGAAAATGATTCTCGTTATATTAATTCATGTCATTTTAATATTTGTCAAGGTAAAGTATTTTTAGACATGTACTGTGTAAAAGTTATAGGCAGGTGTGCGAAATGCTGTAAACTAGGAATGCCTTCAAAAATGGAAGTGTTCATTTATTTTCATTAATCAACAGTGAATGAACAAAAGAGAAATCGAAATCAAAACACTATTTGGTGTGAGCTTTGCCTTCAGAAGAGCATCAGTTCTTCTAGGTACAGTTTTTGAAGGTTTTTGGGAAGGATCCTCAGAATTCTCCACTGCTGAGCCCCATCCTGCTTTCACCTCCTGCTGTGTAAAACCCCTGCTGACCTCTTCTCCATCGTTCAAGTGCTGAACTATATGCTCAGCCTTTTGACATATTTTTTGTAAACTCACTTGCCTTTTTTGTCCACCCAGTGCCTTTGGGTGGAGCCATCTTTAGCACTATTGCTTTGTAACACCTACACTGAGCGCAGGACATTACAATCAAAAAATAATACTTATTATCTGGGTAACTGATTAAATCTTAAATGCTACTGCGCTTAATCTGCTTGTAATAAATAAACCCAAACGAAGGTGAAGATTAGTTTTAACTGTAAATTATATTAGGCCACACAGTTCAACATAAATGACAAAATTAATCAGAGCCCCCTCCAGAGTCTATAGTCCCTGCGCGCCCAAGCGTAGTCTTATCCACCGGCCGTATACTTTAATCCAATGCCCTCGGTAAAACAGTTCGAAACCGTCCTAGATCGGCACGAAAAGAGTCGCGTAAATCTCCAAAAATGAGCGATCTCAACAAAAAAGTAAATCCACAGGGCCGCAGCGGCGGAGCGCGTTCTCGTGCCCAGCTCGTCAGCGCGTTAAACTCAAGTATTCGGACCGGTCTCACCCGCTACGCTGGGTCCTGACTGTCTGCTCCTCAGTTCCTTTTTTCTCGGTCCCGACCGGTTCGTTTAGATGAATCCTCTTAAGGTCCAAGGTTCCGGCCAAGCGCCAGCGGAACAGCGGTGAGTTTTTGGGGCGGCGTGCGCGCGCTCACACGTGCGCCGGTTTATATGATTAGGCGCCTCAGCTGACGGGGCGATCAGCTGATCAGATAAACAATAACAAAACACAGCGGCCACAAAGCCCTTTAGAAATAATTACATGTACAACTTCTGTTCCCTGTGCTACAGCTTGACCTGACTTACCTTGACGTGTCCAGCTCCCCTTGTTAAATCTTTGTCTTTTATATTACGTGAGAGGATTTGAAATCCACATTGTAAGTATAATTATAATTCTGAATGGCCTACAGCATTTTTCTTTCATAGTGTTGTGCAGCTAGTATTTATTGACCTGATTCATTTGCACAATACATGAGGTACAAATGAAGTACTGGTACTTTACAGTGACTTCAGGCTGGGGGTGTTCTACATGTGTATCTGCAGAGGTGGATGAAGTACTTCATTTTGTTAGTAAACACACAGATACAGATTACTCAAGTAAAAGTATCACATGAAAAAATCTACTTAAGTAAAAGTATTGAAGTAGCTGTTTAAAAATTCACTGTTTTTGTTTTTGTAATTTTTTTTTCCGAAAATAACACAAATGTAAAGAAAAAAAATCTTATTTTAAGTGATTCAACGGATTAAAAAAATGTGTAAAAGTTTTTGTGTATTTGATTTGCTTTTTACTTTTCAGTCCAGATCTAAAATTGAGTGGAGTAGAAAGTACAGATACAGATAAAAGTATTATTAGCACACTAACACTCAAAACTCCAAAAAGAAAACAAAACAGATTTAAACAGCACATTTTCTGGGTTTTAACAAAAAGTTTGACTAATTCGAACACATTTTCACAAACTTGTAATGCTACTTAGCTTTTTACTGTAATTTTATGCGTGAGAGACTTGTTTACTAAGGGTGTAACGATATTCAAGTCTCACGATACGATATTGTCACAGTATGAACCTCACGATACGATATTTATTGTGATATCGTGGGAAAGCTCACGATATGGTGGGAGGCTCAGGATATTACAATATTCTACATAATAACAAGAGTGACATTCTAAAATGCTTTGACCAGTCATTTGGTACAACATTTATTGTCTTTAGGGATGGAACGAAATCCAAATCTCTGTACGATATTTTCACCATAAACATCTCACTGTACGATATTTATAAAACTGTGAATCTGCTACTTTTTCCTCTAAAAATGCTTCACAAGACTTAATCCAAAGAATGAAGATGTAAAAGTGCTTAGAACAGTTATTTCTTCATGTCGTCTGCACTGAAACGGAGCAAAGGATCATGGTCTATGTAGTTCCCTCTGTTTTTTAGCTATTTCTCCATCAGAATTATTCATTTAAGCAAAGATGGGATTCGATGTATTGTGATAATCCATGATATTATTGTGAGATCTTTGACAATACGATATCACCATATTTCAATTATTGTTACACTACTGTTCAAAAGTTTGGGGTCACCCAGACAATTTTGTGTTTTCCATGAAAAGTCTCACTTTTATTTACCACCATGAGTTGCAAAATGAATAAACTATAGTCAAGACATTGACAAAGTTACAAATAATGATTTGTATTTGAAATAATAATTCTTTCCTTCAAATTTTGCTTTCATCAAAGAATCCTCCATTTGCAGCAGTTACAGCCCTGCAGACCTTTGGCCTCTAGCTGTTCATTTGTTGAAGGATCTGGAGAAATTTCAGCCCACACTTCTAGAAGCTTCTCCCACAAGTTGGATTGTCTGGATGGACACTTTTTACCATAGAGTGTCTAAAAGAAGTGGACTGAGCGTGACGTCACCCATAGCGTTTAGCGCCGCTCAAATGAGGCTCGCGATGCTACGACGACAGGAGAGAATCTGGAGCCAGGCTCTAAGTTATGAACAGGATTTTTTCTGACAGACAAAATAGCAGAAAAAAATTCAGAATCATGTGTCGCGGATTCATACGAACATTTTAAGACCAAAATGACGAGGCCACAGCAACAGGTACAGAGAGACGAGCGATAAGATCTCAGTGTAAGTCAATGGGAAAAAGGGAGAGAAGGAGCCGGAAGAGCCTCCTGGAGCACTTCCTGTTTGGCACGCGGCGGCTAACGGGATAGCTATGTCCACTCATATATACGGTCTATGCTTTTTACGTACCAGACGGTCAAGCTGCTCCACAACAGCTCAGTGGGTCTGTCCATAACACTTCTTTCCAATCTTCCTCTGTCCAGTGTCTGTGTTTTTTTGCCAATGTTAATCTTTTTCTTTTATTGGCCAGTCTCAGATTTGGCTTTTCCTTTGCCACTCTGCCCTGAAGCTGCATCCCGGAGTCGCCTCTTCACTGTAGATGTTGACACTGGCGTTTTGCAGGTACTATTTAATGAAGGTGCCAGTTGAGGACCTGTGAGGCATCTATTTCTTAAACTATAGAGACTCTAATGTACGTATCTTCTTGCTCAGTTGTGCAGCGGGGCCTCCCACTTCTCTTTCTACTCTGGTTAGAGCCTGTTTGTGCTCTTCTCTGAAGGGAGTAGTACACACCGTTGTAGGAAATCTTCAGTTTCTTGGCAATTTCTTGCACAGAATAGCCTTCATTTCTAAGAACAAGAATAGACTGTCGAGTTTCATGAAAGTTCTCTTTTTCTGGCCATTTTGAGCGTTTAATCGACCCCACAAATGTGATGCTCCAGATACTCAACCTGCTCAAAGAAGGTCAGTTTTATAGCTTCTCTAACCAGCTGAACTGTTTTCATCTGTGCTAACATGACTGCACAAGGGTTTTCTAATCATCCATTAGCCTCTGACACAATGAGCAAACACATTGTACCATTAGAACACTGGAGTTGCTGGAAATGGGCCTCTGTACACCTATGTAGATATTGCACCAAAAATCAGACATTTGCAGCTAGAATCATCATTTACCACATTAGCAATGTATAGAGTGTATTTCTGATTAGTTTAAAGTTATCTTCATTGAAAAAAACTGCTTTTCTTTCAACAATAAGGAAATTTCTAAGTGACCCCAAACTTTTGAACAGTAGTGTACATCCCAAATCAAATGTAGTGATTTTGAACAAAAAAATCTTATTTTAAGTGATTCAGTGGATTAAAATAAAAATGTATAAACGTTTTGTGTATTTGGTTTGCTTTTTTCTTTTCAGTCCAGATCTAAACTGTAGTGGAATAGAAAGAACTGATACCTGCTCTCAAATGTAGTGACGTAAATATAAAAATATTCACTGTAAAATTTACTCAAGTAAAGATTGTCTTGACTGTCTTGGCTTGAGTGATCAGAATTCAAAATAAAAACCTGGACATCCCTGGTTTGGTTGGTTGGTAATAATAAAACTGTGAAACAAGTAACTATGGAAAATTGTGATGCCCTCGGCACAAATGTGAGTCAGTACAGTCACATTTTCTTTGTGTTTTGGTCGTTTTTAAGCAGCTTTTCTGTATTTTACCTAAACAAATAACAGTTTATGCTTCTCTTTACTGTTGGCAGGGGTCAGATTGGTCAAAAACAGGGACACCAGGGACATTTCTGATATAAAACTGGGACAAATCACTGGTTTTGTATAAATCCGATGGTACAGGGGACACAGGGCTCAAAACTGGGACTGTCCCGGGTCAATAGGGACGTCTGGTCCCTCTAGTCTTGGCACAAACTTGAAATAAAAACAAATCAATCAATCTGTGGTGGAATGTTCAGCAGTTGCCATGGTGATACGATGCACACATTAGCACACTAACACTGTCTTTATTTGTGAGCTCTTTGACAATACGATATCACGATACTTTGGTTATTGTTACATCCCTGGTGTTTTCCAGTGCAAATCATCTCACCTATAGGAGTTTTTTATTTTTATCAATTTATTTGTTACATAACATAAAACAGAACAATAAAAAGCTAAAAGCCTTCACAGATTTTATTATCCGTCATCCACAGCTGAAATTCCAAATACCGTTTTGTTCCTGGTCAGATTGTGTTTACATAAAGCTCAGATTAAAGTCTAACCTGACCTGGCCTAAACTTCAGACAGAACTATGGAAATCTTTAACAAATCTACATTTAGAACTTTAAATGTTCCACATTATGTCATTAAACAGCTCTATTTTCCATTTATTCAAGTACAGGTGGTTTTAAAGCTCAAAAATACCTGGAAAAACGGACTGTGAGCGGGGTTGCCTCTCCACAGATCTGACCTGTAACCTGGTCTGGTTTGGTTTCGGTTAAAATAGAAAGTTTTAATGCCATACCGTGGAACATTCCAATCAAAAAGTAACAGAATTTAACGGGCCCTCTGCCAGAAAAGTTACACAATGCACCGTTAACTCTTTTCACTTTAAGCAGGGGTGTTTTTTACAACGTGCTGCTATAGAATTAATTTAACATCACAGATTTGAGACCAGATTTGGATGAAATAATCTTCACTGTACTCTTACCCTTTAAGGTTAAAATGATGGAAAGTATTAGTCCAACGAAATCCCACCTCAAAGCCATTTTTCGGCCGTGTTTTCTCTTTAGCCAGCCTCACGTGAGCACGTGAGGCTGGGGAAGAATGTCTCGGACTCCCAGACCATCAGCACCGGCTCTCCCCAAGGCTGTGTTCTTTCTCCTCGGCTCTTCTCCCTGTTCACCAACTGCTGCACCTCCTCCCATCAGTCTGTCAGGCTCATCAAGTTTGCAGATGACACCACGGTCATCAGGCTCATCTCTGACGGGGATGAGTCGCCTACAGGACGGAGGTTGATCGTCTGGTGTCCTGGTGCAGCCAGAACAACCTGGTGCTTAACACCCAGAAGACAGTGGAGATGATTGTGGACTTTAGGAAGCACACAGCCCCACTCCCCTCCATCATCCTGACCGACACCCCCATCACCACTGTGGACTCATTCCCCTGGGGATCACCATCACCCAGGACCTCAAATGGGATCCACCATCACCTCCATCATAAAGAAGGCCCAGCAGAGGATGTACTTCCTGATGGAGATTAATAAATTCAACCTGCCAGCACGGACAATGGTGCAGTTCTACACTGCCATCATCGAGTCCATCCTCACCTCCTCCATCACCGTGTGGTGCTGGAGCCTCCACCAGGGACAAACAGAGAATGCAACGTGTTGTGCGCTCTGCTGAGAAGGTGATTGGTTGCAGCCTTCCATCTCTTCAGGACCTGTACACTTCCAGGACTCGGACACGTGCAGGTCGAATTGCAGCTGATCCTTCTCACCCTGGACAGGGACTTTTGACCTACTCCCTCAGGCAGGAGGCTACGGTCCATTCGGACCAGAACCTCTCGCCACAAAAACAGTTTCTTCCCTCTGCTGTTGGACTCATAAATAATAACACTAGGACTGGTCCCACCCCCACTCTGCTTCTGTCACATGACCCTGTGTTCTTGCACCTGCCTTGTTTGCACTGATCACTGATGCTCTATATACTATATATTATTATACTCCTGTAAATTTGTAAATTTTGTTATATTATAGCTTTTTTTCTACTTTATTCTATTCTATTATTTGTTGCATGTCAGTGTTTGTCTACATCCTGCAGCAATTTCCTAATGTTGTGAACCTGTTCACTCATATGGCAATAAAAAACATTCTGATTCTGATTCTGATTCTGATTAACGTCCCTTTCGATGTGTCATTTTTCTCGCCATCTCATGTTGGATCCATCCTCTGTCAGTGAACGCATCACCGGTGCTGAGAAGGTTCGGCAGCTCACGTGGCGTTCAAAATGTTCTAACCTGTGATTAAAAAACCAGATGCCCTTCCCTGCTCCTGTATGCCAGTGTGTCAGATGCCCTCCCGTTCTAATATATGTCAGTGTGTCAGATGCCCTCCCGTTCTAATATATGCCAGTGTGTCAGATGCCCTCCCGTTCTAATATATATATGCTAGTGTTTCAGATGCCCTTCCATTCTCCTATATCCCTGTGTGTCAAATGTGTGTCAGATGCCCTCCCATCCTCCGTCACTATTGGACTGCGATCATTTATTGGAAAAATCATAGTTAACTAACAAAATAGCAGAGTATTTGTATTGATTATCTTTAGTAATGATCTGAAATAACACCAGCACTCACGCAACAATTTCACAATGTGGGTGAAGTGTCTTGCCTAAGGACACAACAACTCAGTGGTCTCCCATCCAAGTCCTAACCAGGCCCTGCCCCGCATAGCAAAAGAAAATGCTGACGAGATCTGACAGCTAAAAATCACTTTATCTTTAGGTTTAATTCTCTGAAGAACAGGTTTAAAGTTCTATGTTACACAAAATGGATTCTCATGAGGTTTAAACTAGATGTGGAGGTTTGCTGACATCTGGTGGTCGATGTTGAGAATGCATTAAGTATTTAAAGGGATTATTTTGTTTCCTCATCACAAACATGGCAGGAGTTGTGTTTTGTTTCATTCTTCCCTCAAACCGAAACACTCTGTTCCACCTTGTGATGTCATGGTGGTAATACAGGACGTGCTCCACTGTGTTTTTAAACTCTATACACTTTCACTAGAATCATGTGGATGTTTTCAGCCCCAGAATTGCCGATCTCTACTCAACTAAAGGTATAAATCGCTTCATGACATCACAAGGTGGAACAGGGAGTTTTGAGCCAGCTAAAAAACGCTTTATATTTAGGTTTAATTTAGTGAATAGGTTTAAAAATGGATCATCATGAGTTTTAAACCGTGTTATAATGTTACCTCCTCAAAAACAGACCTGCACTGCACATTTCTCTGATCTGACCAAGATTTTAAAACATTTATCAGGTTATTCATCTTGTTTTCAGATTTATTATCGACTTACTAGTTTTGAGACTGGTTCATTTTAGTCACAACGTGCCAAGTAAAATGATCTGTCCATGCAGCAAGATAATTCCACTACTTTTAAGTCATTGGAGTTTGTTTTCTGTCTGCATCTCCAAAGCTCAAAATGCTCTGTTCCACCTTGTGATGTCACGTAGTGGTAGATTTCCAGTTAACAGCTACGTTTTAGCTTTAATTCAGTAAAGATTGACAATTCCAGCACTGAAATAATCCAAATGAGTCTATGAAGATGAATGGTACGACGGAGTATGTGACACGCTTATAATTCATCACCTTGGAAACCTGCCAAATGAAAAAAAACAAAAACAAAGCACAAAACCACAAACAGAAACTGGTCTTCGTGAGCAAACAATTCTCACAACATGAAACACATCAGCTGTTAAGTGCCTGAACCTGACTTTAACTTACTCTTGTCAAGATAAATTCTCTTTACACCACGAATCATGAGGTAAAAGTTGATCGAGAATTCAGTCTGTTCATTTAATATATCATTTTATTCAGTAATAAACTACAGGGTGAGATTTTATGATCCAAAAGGCACATTAAAGGTTCTATATGACACAAAATGGACTCCTGAGCTTTAAGTCATGTTTATTATTCGTCTGTCTACATCTCCAAAGCTCAAAATGCTCTGTTCCACCTTGTGATGTCATGATTTAGACAAACTTCACACTCAATCCACAAGGGAAATAACTTGGACACAGAAACTCACATATCACAATCTATTATAATAAGAAAGAGTAAAAAATATAAACGGTAATAATAAAAGAAGCAGTTAACTGGGGCTAAAAGTTCAATCTAAAACATGTTCTAGACGTTCTAGGTTTAAACCAGGTACAGGACTGGAAAACATAAACATTCAAATGTAAAAAATACAAATAAAAAGCTACAGAAATAAGTGCATACACAGTGGTGCTTGAGCTTTTAACAATATTTTGGTTGAATTATGTTTTTTTTTAAAGTTCATATAACAGGACAGAGTGCTTTTTCTCTGTAATTTATGTTTTTTAATGTTTTATTTTTTTATTTTATTTTATTTATCAATTTTTTCTTCACAAACTGCTACTTAAAAGATGTGAAACTATGATACAGTTTTTACCATAGGTACTAATACTTGCTACTAATGGTAGTGCTTTTGTTTGTCTGTAGAACAGAACAGTATTAAGCTTTTGTATCTCGATAAAGGCAAACAGATACCACTGGGCCAGTTACAGGTCAGATCTGTGGAGAGGCGACCCCACTCACAGATAGAATGCTTTGTCTATTCATGTATTTGAAAGTGATAAAAACACCTGTAATTGAACAACTGCAGGACAAACAGCTATAATGCCACACTGTGAAACATTCCATGGACATGAGCGTACGGCCAACCCCACCGGAAAAGTGACATACGCCCCCTGCTGGTGCTAGGTGTCTCTGATTCTTCGGAGGGAAACCCGCTCGGACTCCTGCTGCTTTTGTTCGGCTCGTGCTGAAAAAAGAAAAGAAAAAAAAAAATAGGACATAGTGGAACATTCTGGGCAAAGCAATAACCAACCGTCCTCCAGAAAAGTGACGTAGTGCAGCTTTAAAGGGCCGTACCTCGAGTCCACTTGCAGTAAATGGAGATGCTGATGGCGAGGATGAAGGTGTAGAGCAGGACCAGCACCAGGAAGCACAACAGTCTGAACAGAGGGATTTCCTTTGGCAATGGAGAAGAGGTGGGCGGGGCCAAGGAGGGCACAGCATCTGTCAATCATTGCACATCATTCTCTGAGTCCTGATCTTCAGCTCAGCAGTGCTTAGATAAAACACTCGCCGGTCTGCATGTTTGTGAAATCCCTCAGTTGTCCAGATATGATCCATAGCAAAGGAGAAAGTCAGTTCTGTCACCGGGACGAACTGAAGAAGCTGCTTGGACCTATTTAATCAAGAAACTTTTGTCCAGTTGACAGAACTGAATTTATCGTTCTGCCGGTTTAGTGACCAGTGCATTTGAACACCAATAAAAATGGTGTGATCTCTAAAAGGTGCTCTAAGGAGTGGCTAGAGGGGGACTGAGGTAATGTGAGCTGCTCGGCTCCAGCCCAATGAAGCCAATCGAGGCTAGCAGTTATAGCTAATTGAGCAGATGCTTAGCAGTGCTGTCAATTAAACCTGTTACGAACGCTAGCAGGAACCACCTTGGTGAAAGAAAGCATCTGATTGGTCTGTTATTAATGTTCAAATCTTGCTTGATGGACAGAATAGTGAAATAAAAACCCCAGGATCATGCAGAGCCGGTTAATAATATTTTAATGTCAGAATGAGGAGTTTGACCGCAGCAGTTACAGGCAGCGTGGTGCTGGTTTTTCAGCAGAAAGTGTTCACTTCCTGTTTGGCCTGTGGGCTAGTTATGTCTTTTTATTTATACACTCTATGGCCTGAAGTGGGAAATAGTGTGTTATTTTGTCTCTGGTGGTAAACCTCTCAGTGCCTGAAGGTTCAATTGCAGCTGCAACTGATACATGCTGTTGTGTCCTTGGGCATGACACCTTCCACCTTTTCCATGTGTGGATGTGATGTGAGTGACATTATTTCTCAAACATCACATACCGTTCAGCTCTACAAAGAGGAGACTCTGCAGGGACCGGTCCGTGGTCGGGTGCTCACAGTGATACAGACCCTGATCATTCCGGGTCACAGGAGAAAGCACCATCTGACCTCCAGGAAACTGTCCCAAAAGGGTATCGTTTAAGAAGAAGGAGGCGTTGAACTTTGAAGTGGGTTTGGCACTATCCTTCACTTTATAGAAACATCTCAGAGTGACCTGCTCGCCCTCTTTCACCGGGAACAATGGGCTCTCCAGGATCACCTTCTCTGGAAAATACAGGAGAGAGGATCCACACTAATATGCACACTCCGCTCAAGAGAGATCAGGACTCTAACCCACAACCTCCTCACTCTTTGCTCCAGTCTTCTCACCTTTGCTGATGGTGATATTGGCAGCAGGACTACGCTGGGTTTGGTTGTGTTGGTTCTGACACCAGTAGAGCCCTGAGTCTGAGCTCAATGTATGAGTCTGTCTGCAGGCTGCCCCATCTTCAAGATTACCCCAGGACCCACACGCCTTTGGGGTGTTCTTGGAGCGGGTCTGCCTGAAAGCAGTCCACTTGGAGGGGCAGGAGACGCTGAAGTCCTTGTAGGTGTAGAGCTGCGAGCTGTCCGGAGACACGCACACAGTGACAGCTGTGGAGGAGAGAGAGACATAAGCCATTTTCACACGACACCATAGGTCAAGGTGTGGAGAATCCAAGTAGGACCATGTCCTGACAGTTTCATTTAAACATGGCGCCATCGCAGGCTTTTGGGCATATATGGATTCACACACCAGAAGCGGAATAACAGAAGTGAATATAGTTTATTTTAAATATAATACAATTTTAACAATGTGTCTGTTGCGCCAAATGATATTTTTAAGATGTTCTTGGCTTTAAATGCAAAGAATTTTTTTTTTTTTCAAATGGCATATACTAAATGATAAAATATACACTTAAATATACCAGAAAATCTACACATTTTGCATGCCATTATCCTTTCATTTTTTGAGCCTTTGAAAACTGACTGACACAGATGCACGACCAGTGAAACCTCTTTACTCAGTGTTTTTTCTTTATGTTTACCGCTTACTGCTTTCTACATTTTAAGTACAGAGGACATGAAGTGAGATATATAGATGAAAAATAACTGAACTAAATATCCTTAAATCCTCAAAGTGTCCACCTTTTGCTTGGTCAGCAGTGCTGCAGACCTTTGGCCTGTTCTCAGTGGGCTTCATGATGATGCTTTCTGAAATGGTTTTCACTACACAGCTGTGCCTCAGGGTTAAGAAAACCAAAAGAGCAAAGCAGTGACCAAAGCAAAGGGTGGATATTTTAACGTTTCAATCTAAAAGAAGTTTTGAGTTTTGGCAACTATTTTTGGCTCACTACATTTTTCATGTATGTTATATGTCATTCATAGTTTTGATGCATTGCATTCAGTGAGAATATATAATGTAAATAATCCTGGAAATAAAGAAGATAATTAAAATTCTGAATTCAAGTTATGAGAATCCATAATTATACCCAAGTGACTTTTAAAGAGACTAGCATAGCCATCATTTAAAGAAATATAAAACAGAGTTAATAAAAATAGAAAAAGTCTTGTTACCCGTCAGTGTGCAGATTACAGCTGCTGCCATCCTCACCGTATGAAACTGAACATAAAAGTTTAGCCACATCCTCATTTCACCTGAACAGGAAACTATACGTATGTTGGCTGATGCTGACGCGTGCTAACCAGGCCAATGAACTTCACAGCATGAACCACATAAACAAACTACAGCATCTGCACTCACTGCTGCTGCGTCCATGGGCAAAGCACTTCACCCACCTCGTCATAATATCAGTTTAGCACCGATGGCACTCTCTCCTCACAGCAGAATGGTTCTGCAGGTAAATGAGTCCCTTACATTTGACCCATCCTTCTGTGTGTCTGGGTCAGTCAGGAGCAGTGGGACCCATCTCCAGATCTAGAGCTAGTCTAGATCAGGACTACCTCAGCTGGAGGATTTGACTTACTGTGCATGTTTTGGGAAGACGGAGGAAACCAAAGTCCCTACGAAACACAAGAGTCAAACACAGAACCTTCTTGCTGTGAGGTGAGAGTGCTTACCACTCAGCCATCATGACATCTAGCTGTGACTGCTGAGTTGGAGAGATTTTGCAGAGCTCTGCTATGGAAAAAAATCAAGATGTTAGGCTAAATACATTTTATGACTTCTCTACCACTTAATAGGGTTAATTAGAAAAGCTTTGTCATCCACAGAAACACACTGGTCAATTCAGCACTAATTTGAAGGTTTTATAAGTGCATTAAAAATAAATACATAAACACGGCCAAAAAAAATCATTGACAGTAAATCACTGCAGTACCACCTCTCCCACTAGATGGCAGGTTTACAATAGAGGTGGATCAGGTTTCACAATAATCCACACATCATAATGTCTGTTTTATTTATTTTTTATGAATACTTTTTGTTTTGTTTGATTGTTACTTTAATGAATAAATACCATGTGTAGCCTTAAAATGTGTGTTTTTTTTTTATTTGGTCAATGTATAACTCATTACAGTCTACATGCATTATATGTATGATGTCCATAAAATAAAACATTGGCCTATTCGGTTTGTACAACAATCAAATCAAACACAAAGCAAATCATTGACCAGGTGCAGGCAGAAGCTAAAGCTTATTGGTCCTGCCCTTATCTCCAACTACAACTACTACATCTTACTACATTATAATAAAACAAAAATCAACAATTATTCTAATCAGAACAAAATTATTTTTACTGTCATTATTCTTTCAAATACTTTTCCATTACTATTCTCTTAAAAGTGATTTTGAACTGATAAAAAGAAGTTGCTTGTTTTAGCTCATTGCAGCAACTATTCCATAATTTAACTCCTTTAGAGAGTTCCCTCAAAGCAGTTCGTACATGTGGCCTGTTGAACACACATGTAAGCAAATCATTGACCAGGTGCAGGCAGAAGCCTGTGCTCTTTTTATGTCCACTTGAGTTAAGCAGGTCAACATTAAAATCCCCACAGACAATGTGTCTTGTCAGGTGCAGGCTTATTATTCACTTCAACTTCACTTGTGAAAGCAAAGAAATGGGTCGATAATTACAAAACAAATGTTTGTCCCCACCTTCGTGCAGTGGAAGAAGTTTTGCTCTTTTTATTTGATTCGGGAAAATGCCAGTTTTAAAGGACTGATTGCAAATATGGGAAAATGGATGAACAATATTTTCCACAACATTTTTTACTACAAATATATCAAGCCCATTATTATTAGTTGATTTTTTGTTTTTGAGCTTTTCACAATTTTCAACATTTCATCCTCGTTTGTTGAGCTTAAAAAGAATGAATTTAAGCCTGTGGCCCCAGTCTCTGTGCCCTGTTGAGGGGTTACAATTGTCTTTGCTAAATTTTGGCCAATATTTACAAAATACTCATTAAACTTATTAACTATTTACTTAATTTGACTTATTTTGTTATTGTCTTTTTCAAAATGATTAGGATATTCATTATTATTATGTCTCTTCTGTATTAAACCATTAAGTACTTTCCATGTTCCCTGGATATGTTGCCTTTGTTGCACCAATAATTGTGTGTAGTTTTCTTTCTTACTATTTCTAATTATTTTAACTCGTTTATTCTTATATTCTTTGTCTTTATTTTCAGCATTTTTTGCATGACTTTATAATTCCTTTAGTGAACCATGGTTTCAGTATCTTACCCTTAAAGGTTAATTGCTTTGAGTGGACAGCATAAGTTGTACATATCTATTCATTTATTTACAAAAATATCATAAGCTTCATTAGGATTTTCATGGCTGTGAAGTTCATCCCAGTTCTGCTTATTTAATTCTACTTTCAGTGCTTCAGTCGCTTCAGGTGTTCTGTGTCTCACTGTTCTTGAGTAGGTAGCTGTACTGGATGTTGCTTTACAAATTCTGGAAAATTGTGAAAACAGGCAGGTGATCACTAATATCATTCAATAAAAAACCTCCTTCAGTTTGGCCAGTTTCATTAGTAAATATGTTGTCAATGTTGCTGATACTGTTGTTATTCTAGATTTAGGATTACTGGGAAAAATGTACTAGTAAAAACTTAATGAACTCTGTGCTCTTTTTATGTCCACTTGAGTTAAGCAGGTCAACATTAAAATCCCCACAGACAATGTGTGTCTTATTTCCAAATGAATGGAACATATAAAAATATCCAATGAAGAACCCAGAGTTCTGTATATACAACAAACTCTTACATTGTTTTGTTTCTAATATGTTGTCAGTTGTAGTTGACATATTTGCTATTACGATACATTACAAATTAGAGTCTACATAAAGAGCAACTCCACTCCCTCTCCTGTCTTTTCTATTGATTACAAATAATTCATATCCATCCAATTCTACATCTAATAATTTGTTTTTGTCCAACCATGTTTCAGAGACAGCAATTGTACTAAGCTTTGGAAATAGATTTAAATAGATAAATCAATATAGTCTTTGATTTGTGCCCCATAGACTTCTACTATTCAAATGTATTACAGAAAAGGCATGTTCCTTGTCCACTGTGCTTTTAAACCATTCTTCTGTATAGTCGACAGTTTGGCTGACAGTACAAATATGCATCTGGATCTATCGCTTTCTATATCATACCTACTATAATCTATATTTAAATTATTGAAATCATTGTAGAAGTCAGTTGGATGACCTTCCATGTCATTTATATTCTCTATCAAGTATTGACATTTAGAAAGAAAAGAAAACTAAGTGGAAAATAATAACAATAATGTAAAAAAATATATTTTAGGAAAAGTAAAAACTCCACTTATCCAAACGAATGAAGTTCCCACAGTTCATAACAAAAAGTTCATCTTCATAAAGTTCATAATCCATTTTAATAAGGTAAAAAATAGTCATAATGTTCTTTAGAATCATCCTTTAGGTAATGTCAACAGGACTGATTGCCCCATACAGCTTACAGTTTCAGTTTTATCTGTATTGTTAAAAGTCTCTGAAATCCCTTCCCGTGATCACTCGTGCGTCTTCAGCGTTTCTTTCAAGCGAATCAAAACACGGTCCATGTCGCTTGTATCTTCTTTTGTTTCCACAAACTCCGTGCTTGTCTCGCAATATCTGCATTCTTCTTGGTAAGAGGTTCATAGATGTACACGCCGCCCCCCTTTAGCTTGGCGCAGTAGATCGGCTTTGCGCTTTCTCTTCACAAACAGCACTACTGTCGCCGGTCTGGCACTGCTGAACTTTCGGGGAAGCAGGTGACAGGCAGATGTCTCCTTCCTCTCAATATTAATATTCTTTGTTGCAAGAAAACGTATAACCTGCTGCTCCAAAGTTTGTCGCTCCTCTGCCCTGTGCGTCCTGTCCCTCCATACCGGTGCCTACTCTTGCGTAACTTTGATGTTTTGTTGCCAGTCCATTAATGATTACGTCCTCCATACGTGTATGTGGTTCAAGGTCATCAATTCTCCTCTCAACTTTACTTCGTCCAACAGCGTCATTATTCTAGCTTGTTGCTGCGTCACGGTGGAGAGGTCTCACTTGATTATCTGATTTCTTAGGCGGCATATTTTCATATTATTACTGAATGTTTATTTTTTTAAATAAATTGTCTCTTGTTAAGCTTATCCCCAACGCGTTTCGTGCTGCTGCTCTCAGCACGCACCACCAGATACCGGTTTCTGTGTTCCCTGCGCTTATCCCTCCTACTAGTAATAAGGAAATAAAAAAAAAAAAAAAAAAAAAAACGGCGAAAACGAAAGCATCCTGAAATCAGGAGAGTTTCACCACTCCGCGTTGCGTGTTTGGCAAAGAATATTAAACAATAATGGGCATATTTTCACTCACCCATATCCTCTTGTTGTCTTTCACCGTGACCATTGTCTCGGGTAAGTCTTTATTCATTTGACCTTTTTCTTTGAGAAGAGTGAATGAAGAGTCTGCACAGCAGCATTTCCTCTGTCCGAGAACACAAATGAACTTATCGGTCTCTGCATTTTCTTCAGACTTGCTGTGAGGTTAAAAACTCAGGCTTCTTCAATGGATAACCCGGAAAAAGAGTTTTTTAATAGGTAAAAAAAGGAAGGGAAAGGTAGTAGAAAGGAAAGGAAACAAAATGATGAAAAATTATGAAATTTAGCCTATTTCCTGTTGATCTGTTAGAATCATCCAGGGTCATATTAAACCTCCAGTGTTTCTTGGCAATCCTACCTCCAGGTAGTTTCAGCGTTAAGACTGAGGGGACATGGTCTAATTAAAATAGTTTTGTACTCACAGGCCTGTACAAATTGAGTAAGATTACTATCAATAAAAAGTAGTCTATCTTGCTATATGAATGGTGAACATGGGAGTAAAAGGAGTATTCTCTGTCCTGGGGAAGCAAAAAACAGCATATATCAGAAATGCTTATTCAGAAAGGAAGGATAACATGCTAGCAGATTTTGATTGTGTGCTGCCTAACCGGGTGGAGGACCTGTCTATCACAGAATCCATACAGAGGTTAAACGCACACCCATTATATGCAAATGTTTAATAACACAATGAAAAATAAACTGTCGTCAAAGTTAGGTGCATATATACTAAGAAGCACAAGTGCAAACTTCATGTTGAATAAAACAGCAGTAACTACAACATAACTACCGCTGACATCAACCACTGAACTGGAGTGGGCAAAAGGTGTGTCTCTGTAGGTGATCAGATTTTTAAGATGTGTCTCTTGTGTGTATTGACTTTTAAATGTTTGAGGTGCGTCATGACCTTCTTTCGCTTAACAGGGTGATTTAAGTCCTTCACCTTCCAGCTAACAATATTTAGGTTAGTCACTGAGCCAATTAAAATAAAGTGAAATATTCATCAGTGCAATATTACCAAGAAAGAGGTAGGATACTGTTGAAATGGCATTAAACATAAAGAACAACAAACAGCAATTGGCTCAAAAAACCCTTCCCCACCCACAATGGTGAAACTAGCTGTTAGAACGAACAGCACACTTACCCTATTTAACAACTCACGTCTTACAAAAATAATAAGATCCTACTCTAACTTAACTTAGACCCTCACTATCAGCAAAAATAACAAGTTTAAAGAAAAAATAAATAAATAACCAAGCTATTATTGCTGGGCTGATGTAGTCAGACCAGAACACTCCGTCCATCTGCTCCTGGTCCGGCTCTTCCATCAAATTTTAGAACCTTTGTGGCCCTCGAGCCAAAAACTTTGCCCACCCCTGGTCTAGACTTTTCGAAATCCAGCTTATCATGGAGTTTGTCAATAGATGGATCTATTGTCGCTAAAAGTGCCGTCTTGTGTTCAACTAACACATCCAGCAAGTCCACAGCACTGAACTCTTCCGCCTTTTCTCAGGTCCTTATTGTTTTCTGAGGCATTTTGTGTCAAAGTGTCAAAAACATAACAAGAGCAGTAATAGGTGGTAAATACGCATGTGGTACATAAGCAGGTGAGGGGTCAAAAGCAGTTATTACTGTGAGAGCCTGATTACACACTCCATCAGCTGCACACAGGTGGGCTGTGTTTTGGTTATGGTAGGGACAGTGTTGTGCTGGCAGCTCCTACGGCCTTGTCCTTATTTTACACCGGCCGGCTTACCGTGCTCTTTTCATTCTTCTTCATTTTGTTTTCATAACATTGCCAAAGTAAATTCAAAGTCATAACAGGTGTTTATTCCTTCCACAGCTTTCGAGTTGGTGTGTAACGATACTGAAGCTGAACTGCACAGTGACGCCAACCTAACTTGTCAAGTGGACCCGAAAAGTAGCCTGACCCAGTATGTGAAGTTTTCCCGAAACATAACTACGGGGGCAAAAATTGTGTATGTTTATAGAAGGGGGAAGACTATGACAGAAGACATGGACTCTGATTTCATAAACCGAACAAAAATACTTGAAGAAAGTTTAAAAATGGGACAAATTTTCTTAATAATCTTCAATGTAACTGAAAATGATCGTGGGAGGTATACGTGTCTTGTGAAAATCAATGAAACCAGCGGAGAGGCTTCCATCACACTTACTGGTAAGTCAGACCATTGTTTCAGTCACTATCCTGTACAGCATTGGCCCCCAACCTTTTTGTGCCATGGATCGGTTTAT
>CM060672.1:24064908-24169908 GCA_030686955.1 Odontamblyopus rebecca
GCCAGTGAGGAGCAAGAACCAGTCCACCAGGGGCAAGTACAAGCCAGTGAGGAGCAAGAACCACTCCACCAGGGGCAAGTACAAACCCGTGAGGAGCAAGAACCACTCCACCAGGGGCAAGTACAAACCCGTGAGGAGCAAGAACCACTCCACCAGGGGCAAGTACAAACCCGTGAGGAGCAAGAACCAGTCCGCCAGGGGCAAGTACAAACCCGTGAGGAGCAAGAACCACTCCACCAAGGGCAAGTACAAACCCGTGAGGAGCAAGAACCACTCCACCAGGGGCAAGTACAAGCCAGTGAGGAGCAAGAACCACTCCACCAGGGGCAAGTACAAACCAGTGAGGAGCAAGAACCAGTCCACCAGGGGCAAGTACAAGCCAGTGAGGAGCAAGAACCACTCAACCAGGTGCAAGTACAAGCCAGTGAGGAGCAAGAACCAGTCCACCAGGGGCAAGTACAAACCCACGAGGAGCAAGAACCACTCCTCCAGGAGCAAATACAAGCCAGTGAGGAGCAAGAACCAGTCCACCAGGGGCAAGTACAAACCAGTGAGGAGCAAGAACCAGTCCACCAGGGGCAAGTACAAGCCAGTGAGGAGCAAGAACCACTCCACCAGGGGCAAGTACAAACCCGTGAGGAGCAAGAACGACTCCACCAGGGGCAAATACAAGCCAGTGAGGAGCAAGAACCAGTCCACCAGGGGCAAGTACAAGCCAGTGAGGAGCAAGAACCACTCCACCAGGGGCAAATACAAGCCAGTGAGGAGCAAGAACCAGTCCACCACGGGCAAGTACAAGCCAGTGAGGAGAAAGAACCACTCCACCAGGGGCAAGTACAAGCCAGTGAGGAGCAAGAACCACTCCTCCAGGAGCAAATACAAGCCAGTGAGGAGCAAGAACCAGTCCACCAGGGGCAAGTACAAGCCAGTGAGGAGCAAGAACCACTCCACCAGGGGCAAGAACCACCACCAGGGGAAAAAATCACTCCTCAAGGGCCAAGAACCACTCAACCAGAGCACGAGCTGACCAATCAGGAGCTAGAAGAACTGCCAGGGGTGAGATTAAGAAAGAAAAGATCATCTCCTGAACAACAAATTAAATTAGGTCCTGGTTTGAACACAATTTAGACCTGATCTAGACCTAGTTTGGTCCTGTTCTAGTTGGTTTTGTCCAAGTCTAGTCCAGTGCTTAGTCCAGATTTAGTTCTGGTTTAGTCCCAATTTATATGTGGTTCCACCAACATAGTTTCACTTGTTTAAACCCTAAACTCTAATCGAATTCAAAGTGCAATTGTCCAACATTGTATTCAGTGGCCCTGATACTGTGTTTATGAAGAGTGCTGCTATGAGTTTGTACTCATTTAGTTCTGGTTTAGTCCTGCTTCCATGCTGGTTTAGTCCTGGTTTAGTTCTGGTCTAGTCCTCTCATAAAAAACTTAAAGAGCTAGTTTGAACAGAGCCACACTTTGCACATGTTTTTTACAAACTTATTCACTCTATAAACTCCAGCAGAATTTCACCTTTTTCTTTTTGGACTCCACACCTCAGGGATTACACCGACAGTCTGTTTTGTTTCACTTCAATTCAATTCAATTCAATTTATTTTTGTAGCGCTCAAAATCACAACAACAGTTGCTTCTAAGGGCGTTCCAAGATTTGGATGAGTAAAACATACACACAGACATATCAAAACAGAAATAAACAACATTCATGTAAAGCAGCAAATGAAACATCGTCTAGTCATCCCCTGTCCTTAGACCCTCCTTCTCAGCAAGGAAAAACTCCAAAAAACCCAGGGTCCTGGGAAAAAGAAGAAACCTCGGGGAGAACTACAGTGAAGGAGAGATCCACTCCCATGGACGGACAGGCTATAGATGTCCAGGCCCGTGGGCCAGTTCGGTATGGCCACAGCTACCCAGGTGGGGAAGGAGCCGGGGAGGAGGGGAGGCCGGGCGAGGAGGAGGAGACCGGGCGAGGAGGAGGAGAGGGGTCCAGGAGGAGAGGGGTCCAGCTGCCATCAGGCGTATGAAAGAGTTACACTCCACAAGGGGAGTGGGACAGGGGACAACATGTGAATAGCAATGAACAAACTACAGATGAGAACATAGTAAGTGATGCTGATGAGAAAATAGGAGGAAACAGAGGACAGTGCTCAGGTTATCTCCTGCGGCAGCTTATCTTAGTAACATCAACTAAGTAACCTGGTCATAAGCTATTCCGAAGAGGAAGGTTTTAAGCCTGGTCTTAAATAAAGAGACTGTGGGTGCCTGTTTAACATCAACAGGGAGCTGATTCCATAACACAGGAGTTTGGTAACTGAAGGCTCCCCCCCCACTGTACTTTTAGACACGCTAGGAACCACTAATAATCCTGCATTCTGAGAGCGAAGTGCTCTATTTGGCTGATAGGGGACAATGGCATCCTGAAGATATGATGGGGCCATATTGTTTAAGGCTTTGTATGTCAGGAGGAGAACTTTGAATTTAATTCTAAACTCGACAGGAAGCCAGTGAAGTGATTTTAACACAGGACTGATGTGATCACGTCTTTTAGTTCCTGTTAGGACTCTGGCCGCTGCATTTTGGACCAACTGGAAGCTTCTTAAAGTACCTTTAATGCAGACGGTGAGCAGAGAATTACAGTAATCTAGTCTGGATGTAACAAATGCATGGATAAGTTTTTCAGCATCATTTTTAGGCAAAATTTTTCTGATTTTAGTTATGTTTCGCAGGTGAAAATATGCAGTTTTACAAGCTTGGTTTATATGAGCTGTGAATGAGAGATTTTGGTCAAATACGACTCCAAGATTTTTTTACAGTAGAGCTAGAGGCTGTACTCACATTGTCAAGTGAGATTATCTGGTCAGACAGAGAATCTCTCTGACCTTTAGGACAAACAACAATGACCTCTGTTTTTTCAGGATTTAAGAGCAGGTAATTCAGGGTCATCCAGGTTTTGATGTCCTTCACACAGGCACTGAGCTTATCGATTTGATCAGTCTGATTTGGTTTCATTGATAAGTACAGCTGAGTGTCATCAGCATAGCAGTGGAAATTAATGCCATGTTTTCTGATAATGTTACCTAATGGGAACATGTACAGAGTAAACAGGATTGGACCAAGCACAGATCCTTGTGGAACACCGCAAGCTACTTTAGAGCAGGGAGAGGTGCACTGGTTTACACTAACAAACTGGTACCTATCTGATAGATAGGATTTAAACCATTCGAGGGCGGTCCCTCTGACACCTATGTCACATTCTAACCTCTGCAGTAGAATGTTGTGATCAATGGTGTCAAACGCTGCACTGAGGTCCAGTAGGACCAGGACTGAAGCCAGCCCGTTATCAGCAGCTAGTAGCAAATCACTTTTGTCACTTTAAGCAGAGCAGTTTCTGTGCTGTGGTGAGCTCTGAAACCAGACTGAAATTTTTCAAAGAAATTATTGTCCTGCAGATGGTGACAAAGCTGTTTCACCACAACTGACCCTTCTGAGCACCAGTCACTCCCACACTAGTTTCCTCCTGTTTAGTCCTAATTTAGTCCAGGTTTAGGCATGGTTTAGTCTTGATTTAGTGCTGGTTTAGTCCTTGTTTATTCCAGACCCTCCTGAAATTATTAAAACTATTGACATGTGAATAGAAATGTACAGCTTTTTAACTGTCATAGCCATATTTTCACATATAGTTGTACATTCAGATTATATGAAATGACATCAACTTTTGGCGCGACACCTGCCCCATGGAAATAGGAAATTAAAACCATACTTTGGAATATTCTCCAGATACGTTTTACACTATACTGTGGAATATTATAGCCAAAGGAACATAATTTCCATGGAAACAAGCAGGACGTCCTCCTCCTCCAGACCAAGTAATAGTTTGTGGAAATGCAAGCCCGCTCACAGTGAGGATGTACATTTCTCTGCGCCAAAAACATCTTTTTTCGCACAAATGTTACATATTGTGGCTTTAAATTAAACTGGGTAATACACTCAACAAAAATATAAACGCAACACTTTTGTTTTTGCTCCCATTTGTCATGAGATGGACTCAAAGATCTAAAATTCATTCCAGATACACAATATTACCATTTCTCTCAAACATTGTTCACAAATCTGTCTAAATGTGTGATAGTGAGCACTTTTGCTTTGCTGAGATAATCCATCCCACCTCACAGGTGTGCCACATCAAGATGCTCATCAGACACCATGATTAGTGCATAGGTGTACCTTAGACTGTCCACAATACAAGGCCACCCTGAAATGTGCAGTTGTTGCTTTATTGGGGGTCTGGGGACTCAGAACCAGTCAGTATCTGGTGTGACCGCATGGGGCCTCATGCAGTGCAACACATCTTCGCATAGAGTTTATCAGATTATCAATTGTGGCCTGTGGAATGTTGGTCCACTCCTCTTCAATGGCTGTGCGAAGTTGCTGGATATTAGTGGGAACTGGTACGCGCTGTCGTATACGCCGGTCAAGCACATCCCAAACATGCTCAATGGGTGACATGTCCGGTGAGTATGCTGGCCATGCAAGAACTGGGACATTTTCAGCTTCCAAGAATTGTGTACAGATCCTTGCAACATGGGGCCGTGCATTATCTTGCTGAAACATGAGGTGATGTTCATGGATGTATGGCACAACAATGGGCCTCAGGATCTCATCACGGTATCTCTGTGCATTCAAAATGCCATCAATAAAATGCACCTGTGTTCTTCGTCCATAACAGATGCCTGCCCATACCATAACCCCACCACCACCATGGGCCACTCGATCCACAACATTGACATCAGTAAAGCGCTCACCCACACGACGCCACACACGCTGTCTGCCATCTGCCCTGAACAATGTAAACCGAGATTCATCCGCGAAGAGAACACCTCTCCAACGTGCCAGACGCCATCGAATGTGGGCATTTGCCCACTCAAGTCTGTTACGGCGACGATCTGGAGTCAGGTTAAGACCCCGATGAGGACGACGAGCATGCAGTTGAGCTTCCCTGAGACGGTTTCTGACAGTTTGTGCAGAAATTCTTTGGTTATGCAAACCAATTGTTTCAGCAGCTGGTCTCAGACGATCTTGGAGGTGAACCTGCTGGATGTGGAGGTCCTGGGCTGGTGTGGTTACACGTGGTCTGCGGTTGTGAGGCCGGTTGGATGTACTGCCATATTCTCTGAAACGCCTTTGGAGACGGCTTATGGTGGAGAAATGAACATTCAATGCCCGAGCAACAGATCTGGTTGACATTCCTGCTGTCAGCATGCCAATTGCACGCTCCCTCAATGCTTGCGCCATCTGTGGCATTTTGCTGTGAGACAAAACTGCACATTTCAGAGTGGCCTTTTATTGTGGACAGTCTAAGGTACACCTGTGCACTAATCATGGTGTCTGATGAGCATCTTGATGTGGCACACCTGTGAGGTGGGATGGATTATCTCAGCAAAGCAAAAGTGCTCACTATCACACATTTAGACAGATTTGTGAACAATGTTTGAGAGAAATGGTAATATTGTGTATCTGGAATGAATTTTAGATCTTTGAGTCCATCTCATGACAAATGGGAGCAAAAACAAAAGTGCTGCATTTATATTTTTGTTGAGTGTAGTTATGTCACAGTTAGCTTAGCTTTGTGGTGGGGGTTGGAAAGAAATGTGGGATTGTTTTTAATCACTGTGAAGCACTTTGTGTTGCATTTTATTGTATGAAAATCGCTCTGTAAATAAAGTTTGATTGATTGATAATATATGAATGTAGGAGGGTTTATATTTTGATTATGATGTGTGGAATATGGTTATTTATATTTATTATTATTAAATATTATATTGGGAATGATGTTTATCTTTTTGTGTGAATTTTATAAAGAATTTCTTAAGAACTTTCTGAATATTTAATATTTTCTACTGTATGGGGTCATTGGGTTTTTGTACCAAATAAATGTATGTTTTATTAGTTGTGTCTTTGTCTGCTGTTGACTAAAAATATGAAAAAAAAAATTATCTTAAAGGTGCACTGTGTAACTTTTCTGGACCCCCACCACAAGATTGTTTCCATGGAGATATTGCTTTGCCTGAAAGGTTTCACAATATGGTATTAAACTTGCCTATGACACATTTATTTAATTACAAGTGTTTTACTGCTCAAAAATGCATGTGTTCCTAGAGGGATTGAGCTCGCCTCTCCACGGATCTGACCTGTAACTTGACCTGGAGGCTTGACCTTATGGGCTTGTCTCCATAATGCCATACTGTGGGACATTTTAGATAAAGCAATAACATTTCCATGAAGACAAACTGGTGGTGGATCCTCCATCAGAAAGTTACAAATATTGAAAATGATTCTCGTTATATTAATTCATGTCATTTTAATATTTGTCAAGGTAAAGTATTTTTAGACATGTACTGTGTAAAAGTTATAGGCAGGTGTGCAAAATGCTGTAAACTAGGAATGCCTTCAAAAATGGAAGTGTTCATTTATTTTCATTAATCAACAGTGAATGAACAAAAGAGGAATCGAAATCAAAACACTATTTGGTGTGAGCTTTGCCTTCAGAAGAGCATCAGTTCTTCTAGGTACAGTTTTTGAAGGTTTTTGGGAAGGATCCTCAGAATTCTCCACTGCTGAGCCCCATCCTGCTTTCACCTCCTGCTGTGTAAAACCCCTGCTGACCTCTTCTCCATCGTTCAAGTGCTGAACTATATGCTCAGCCTTTTTACGTATTTTTTGAGAGTTTGGAAGATTTTGTAAACTCACTTGCCTTTTTTGTCCACCCAGTGCCTTTGGGTGGAGCCATCTTTAGCACTATTGCTTTGTAACACCTACACTGAGCGCAGGACATTACAATCAAAAAATAATACTTATTATCTGGGTAACTGATTAAATCTTAAATGCTACGGCGCTTAATCTGCTTGTAATAAATAAACCCAAACGAAGGTGAAGATTAGTTTTAACTGTAAATTATATTAGGCCACACAGTTCAACATAAATGACAAAATTAATCAGAGCCCCCTCCAGAGTCTATAGTCCCTGCACGCACGCCCAAGCGTAGTCTTATCCACCGGCCGTATACTTTAATCCAATGCCCTCGGTAAAACAGTTCGAAACCGTCCTAGATCGGCACGAAAAGAGTCGCGTAAATCTCCAAAAATGAGCGATCTCAACAAAAAAGTAAATCCACAGGGCCGCAGCGGCGGAGCGCGTTCTCGTGCCCAGCTCGTCAGCGCGTTAAGCTCAAGTATTCGGACCGGTCTCACCCGCTGCGCTGGGTCCTGACTGTCTGCTCCTCAGTTCCTTTTTTCTCGGTCCCGACCGGTTCGTTTCGATTAATCCTCTTAAGGTCCAAGGTTCCGGCCAAGCGCCAGCGGAACAGCGGTGAGTTTTTGGGGCGGCGTGCGCGCGCTCACACGTGCGCCGGTTTATATGATTAGGCGCCTCAGCTGACGGGGCGATCAGCTGATCAGATAAACAATAACAAAACACAGCGGCCACAAAGCCCTTTAGAAATAATTACATGTACAACTTCTGTTCCCTGTGCTACAGCTTGACCTGACTTACCTTGACGTGTCCAGCTCCCCTTGTTAAATCTTTGTCTTTTATATTACGTGAGAGGATTTGAAATCCACATTGTAAGTATAATTATAATTCTGAATGGCCTACAGCATTTTTCTTTCATAGTGTTGTGCAGCTAGTATTTATTGACCTGATTCATTTGCACAATACATGAGGTACAAATGAAGTACTGGTACTTTACAGTGACTTCAGGCTGGGGGTGTTCTACATGTGTATCTGCAGAGGTGGATGAAGTACTTCATTTTGTTAGTAAACACACAGATACAGATTACTCAAGTAAAAGTATCACATGAAAAAATCTACTTAAGTAAAAGTACTGAAGTAGCTGTTTAAAAATTCACTGTTTTTTTTTGTTTTTTTTAGAGAATTAACGCAAATGTAATGAAAAAATCTTATTTTAAGTGATTCAATGGATTAAAAAAATGTGTAAAAGTTTTTGTGTATTTGATTTGCTTTTTACTTTTCAGTCCAGATCTAAAATTGAGTGGAGTAGAAAGTACAGATACAGATAAAAGTAAAAAGTATTATTAGCACACTAACACTCAAAACTCCAAAAAGAAAACAAAACAGATTTAAACAGCACATTTTCTGGGTTTTAACAAAAAGTTTGACGAATTCGAACACATTTGCTTTTACGCTTTTTACTGTAATTTTATGTGTGAGAGACTTGTTTACTAAGGGTGTAACGATATTCAAGTCTCACGATACGATATCGTCACAGTATGAACCTCACGATACGATATTTATTGTGATATCGTGGGAAAGCTCACGATATGGTGGGAGGCTCAGGATATTACAATATTCTACATAATAACAAGAGTGACATTCTAAAATGCTTTGACCAGTCATTTGGTGCAACATTTATTGTCTTTAGGGATGGAACGAAATCCAAATCTCTCTGTACGATATTTTCACCATAAACATCTCACTGTACGATATTTATAAAACTGTGAATCTGCTACTTTTTCCTCTAAAAATGCTTCACAAGACTTAATCCAAAGAATGAAGATGTAAAAGTGCTTAGAACAGTTATTTCTTCATGTCGTCTGCACTGAAACGGAGCAAAGGATCATGGTCTATGTAGTTCCCTCTGTTTTTTAGCTATTTCTGCATCAGAATTATTCATTTAAGCAAAGATGGGATTCGATATATTGTGATGATCCATGATATTATTGTGAGACCTTTGACGATACGATATCACCATATTTCAATTATTGTTACACTACTGTTCAAAAGTTTGGGGTCACCCAGACAATTTTGTGTTTTCCATGAAAAGTCACACTTTTATTTACCACCATGAGTTGCAAAATGAATAAACTATAGTCAAGACATTGACAAAGTTAAAAATAATGATTTGTATTTGAAATAATAATTCTTTCCTTCAAACTTTGCTTTCATCAAAGAATCCTCCATTTGCAGCAGTTGCAGCCCTGCAGACCTTTGGCCTCTAGCTGTTCATTTGTTGAAGGATCTGGAGAAATTTCAGCCCACACTTTGAAGAGTTATAACTTTGTTTCAGTGTGCCATATATGCTGTTGCAATATTGAAATGATGATTGTTTGTAACAAATGTCTCACAATGGCTTATGAAGTTACTCCTGTCTCTTCTCGCACACATTTTTCTATTTCTTTCATTCTGTCTCATTAAAAAGCAGACAGCATACACACATACGGTTGACCTTCGTCCACCTGGCGAAGTTATGTTCTCCCTTACAGATAAGACTGATGGGAAACGTACTCCCCGAAACTGGATGTTGATAAGAGAGCTTCAAAACAGAAGTTATTAAATGGAAATGTACTGGGATTGAAGAGGAGGCGGACCAAGAGGCGTTTACAATATTTGCATATTCATGATGAAATGTTTTAAATAGTTGGGTTCGAGTTATGTTCGTGGTTGCTCGGTTTGCTCTGCGGGGAATCCACGCTTAGATTGTTTCCCAGGGAATCTCGCAACCCAGCATGCTGTAATATTGTGAGGTGAATAAATTGGCTTGAATTGAACTTCACGAATCCTGGTCTTCAATCTGGTATGTGCTAAAATGCGTCTAGGGAGATCTTGTTACGACATCGAGTAATTGGAGTCCCCTATTTCAGTTTTGAACAGCGACACCTTCTGATTGTATTTGTTTGAGTTTAAGATTGGAGAAAGAGGACAAGATTTCTTCAAATGGTGACCCCGGCCGTGCTGAAGGGGGAAGTCGAGTCGTAACAACGGAACGTTGAGTCTAGGTGGCGTCCGGACTCCGTTCCTAACCCGCTCGGGAAAACATACCAGTGTTCTTTCCACGCCGCTTTGCTGTCTCTCCCTGACGGGCCCGTAAAACAACTAAAAGGTAAGGAACATTGCCTGTTTCTCTATATTGAGACGAATTATGTTCCATTGGACAGACTAAATTAAAAGGGAGACATTGCATCGTGGTTGTTATCTGAAAATTGATGTGTGGATTGAACGGTTAGAACGACGTCAAAAGTTCTCCCAATGTCTGAAGAATAGGTACCTTAAGTACATTTAATGACTGTGTCATAGTAACCAAATTTTAGAAATCCAGGATTCATATGGTTGAAAGAGGTGGTTGGAGTCCTCGCCGGCGGTTAGAGTCCCGGTTAATATAAAGAGGTGGTTGGAGTCCCTCGCCGGCGGTTAGAGTCCCCGGTTAATATAAAGAGAAAAAGAGGTGGTTAGAGTCCCCTCGCCGGTGGTTAGAGTCCACCGGTTAAGAGGCTATGAGTGTAATGAGCCTGTGAAAAGTACGAACACTTGGGTTAGAGGCCCCGTCGATCTCTGGAACTCGTTAACGCGATCCATGGCGACGAAATAATTGCGATTAGCGCGGTAGGGAATTGAAACAGAGTTGGGAGAACCCATTTTACCGTATTTTGTTACAATTTGTGTGCTTTTGCACGACTAAAAGACAGTTGAGAGTTAAGTGCGTAGTTGGTTTGCGGAAGTGACAAAATGGTGGCAAGACATGCTTGCCAGCACAATGGACAAAAAAGAAAGGACACGATTGGAAAAATCAAAGCAGGAATTTGTAAAAGTAATGGCAGAAAGAGGCATAGGCACAGAACAGTTGGTTCCGCTTCAAGGAATTGTACAGGCCTGTGTCCTCTTCGAGTTAAATTCCGTAAAATAAGGGACGGCGGAGTCCCCTTGAGTTAAATTCTGTGAATGAGTGTGTGTACCAAAAATTGGGATTGTAAATAGTGAGTTTTTGTGGATGTAAAGACAAGATTTCTCCACCTTAACGGGTAGAAGTGAGAAATACCACAAAATAGATTAATCACTATCCCAATCAATCCTTAAAATCAGTCTTAGAGACCTCCCTACGAGTGACAGACTGATCCAAATTGTGACAAAATGGGAAACCTAATAACAACCAGTAAACCTAGAGATAGATTGAAATGTAAGGATTATAAAATAATGGAGGCGAAAAATGCAGGATATAATAAATACCTAGACTTATGGGTAGAAAAATATAATTTTAAAGGCAACCTGAGTGTAGTGACCTTGAAGGCATTACGTGACCAGATAAGGGAAAAGACAAAAAATAATGAGAAGAAAATGTGTAAGTAGGGCATAACAGAGTTAGGATGTTGGTTAGAGACGGTAAAGCTGAGAGAGGAGCGACAAAAAAGGAAAACAGGAAAGTAGAGAGGACAGAAGTAAAAGAGAGGAAGTGTTTTGTTCATAGAAAGAAAGACACGGATTTAAGGGCAAACTTAATACTAGGGACCTCGTCGAGTTCAGAGGTCAGATAAAAGAAAAGGCAAAGAATGATCCAGAAAGATGGAAAAAATATGGCATGAAAGAGACAGAGTTTTGGTTAAGAGTAGCTGGAGAAAGAGAGGAAGGTCAGAAAAAGGCAAAGGAAAACAGAATCCGAGTCAGCATTTTGGAGACATCATAACCAGACCACAACCAAATTGGGTTTTCGGCCTGACGTCAGCCAGAAACTTAATTTGGCATATGGTGTGAAAGTTCTGTGTTGTATGATTTGACGAGAAGTATTTGAAGCAGCAGAGTTACAAAGTTACTTCTTGTTGAAGTAGAATATTCAACTCGTCATTAAGGAATCTAGGTGACTGAGACTCTGGGACCTAAAACACTCTAATTCCTGGGAGATACACCCCTCGTATGTAACCGCAACTTTTAGTTGTAGAAGCTTGTTGCATAAGGAATTACTGTGATCCTTGAGATATTTCCTTTGAGTCCTGTCACAACTTGTAGTTTTGTCTTGTCACAACTTGTAGTTTTGTCTTGTCACAATTTGTAGTTTGTTAAAAGTTGTTTTTGTGTGTACAAATTAGTGGAGGACCGTGAAACGGAGTAGTGCGCGTTCCCGTGTCCCCCCTCCCATCTCAAATTTCCTCTCTCCTAAGCCCGTGCATGTGAGTGTCCCTCAGCCCCTCCCTCCCTTCATTCCTCTCTGAGTGTGCTTCTAGCGTGTTCCCGAGCTCCTCCTCCCATCTCAAAATTCTACTTTTCTCCTAAAGCCCGTGCATGTGATAAATCCCTCAGCCCCTCCCTCCTCTCATCCCTCTCTGTGTTTCTGAAGTCGTGCACTAATTTTTACTAATATTTATAGGTACTTTTTATGTCGACAAGGATCATCTTAAGCAGAATACAGCAATATAGCAATAACAATTCGCCTTGTCTAGTCCTATGTTTACTTATTTTATAATTTTTTTTAGGGAACTTGCTTTTATTGCAGTGATAGTAGCAGCCATTGTTCAGTCCATGTGCATGTATTCCCCATGCCTCAATGTGATATGCAAAGTGCTTCAGTGTGTTCTGTACTACATGTTGTCTGTGTCAGCGCTCATTTTATGTAGGAATAGTTTTTATACACCAAGTAAAAGATGTTCAAAGCCATGTAGATTTGTTAAAAGTACAGATCCCAAAGTAAAGTAGTGTACCTGAGGTTTATAATAGAACAATATTTCATCGTGGTTAGTGGGTGGAAGCTAAGGATGTAAACTTTGTTCTTAAAGTTGGTTCATTAATTGGAAAACTTGGTGAAAGGAGAGAGAGTAAGTACTTTTGTTGGTTGCTGGTTTGAGTCTAGGACACAGTGTGTTTTTATACTAGGTTATACTATACTTATACACCTATATTCCCAGTAAGAAAAGCATCACCCTGGTTGGCATGGAGAATGATCCAAGATCTACGTGCAGTAAATGAAGCAGTAAAACAGAGAGCACCAGATGTGCCAAATCCACATACATTATTGAATACTCTAAATTCTAATGCTCGATATTTTAGTGTTATCGACCTCAGTAATGCGTTTTTCAGCGTTCCAATTCATCCAGAGTCGCGTGGATGGTTCGGCTTTACATTTCGCGGTGTAAAGTACACATTCACCAGACTGCCACAAGAGTACGCTGAAAGCCCGACAATTTTTACATAAGCAATTACGAGATGTCTATCAAGTTTCACACCCAAACATGGTAGCCAAATTCTAGTCTATGTAGATGACATCCTCCTGGCTAACAAAGATCAAAATAAGTGTAAAAAAGACACCATACAAATGCTCAAAATTCCTAGGTGAGTCCTAACCCCGCTCCACCTACACTCCCCGCGTACAAAGAAGGCCAATTTGCTACTAAATATATAGACCTGTGTACAGAGGCTTACATTAAAAACATGCAGGTGCACCCATTTAGAAAGCCCGCCACTAGCACCCTATTCTTACAGTCATCCTGCCCCAGCTTCCCAAACCTGTCAGGGCTCTGATAGAGGGGACACCTGGTATCATGGCGGACCATGGCATGTTTCAGATGCACTTGAGGCACCATCTTGAGATTTACAATAGAAAATCTGCAGATGTACACAAAACACACCAGGATATGACACTGGAGCTTCAAAGACTCCAATTGGGCGAAGCCCGCGAAAAAGCCACAAAGGCGAAACAAGAGGGTAAGTCAAAAGGGGACAAAGCAGGAACCACCTCCCCCGGACAATACCTGGGTCAAACAGATCCTACTTTAGATACAGGCACACCACCACCCATTCACATGATCGGTGCTCCCACCTCACCAGCAAGCATTTATTATGCGACACCTCCCCAAAATTCTAGGGGTACGGGAAGGACATTCACACAACCAAGGGGATGGAATTTTAGAGGTCGTGGCGGGTTCCGTGAGAGAGGACGGGGTTGGCAGTCGAACCAGGGTGGACTGTCCTATCAGTCCCAGACAGCTTGTTACATTTGCCATCAAGAGGGACATTGGGCACGAGACTGCCCACATAACACTGGGATGGGTGCCTATGAGCAATATCCACAACAACGCGGTGGTTTCCAGGGGCCACCTGGCCCTCCTCGAGGTAGAGGGGCCGCAGGTCCCACTCCATGGTATCGCGGGGGCTCTGCCTCTGGAGGACAGTACTATGGCTACAATTGAATGCTCACCAGATGGACTTCGGGTCGTTTGGCCCAATGGACAATCGGTTTCGTGTTATCACGGACAATCATCTGGGTGTTGGCTGGCATCTGATTCTGCACCCAAGGAACCCTACGCAGATATTTTCTGGGGACTTTTGGAACCTGCTAAGACAATGGATGAGGGCATACTGTCACATATGCTTCTCTGGAAACCTTGGTTCTGCTCGCTACACCCCTATACTCCCCCAGCGGACCCCTACCATGTTACCTTGCACTATGATCGCACCTATGATCCAATCTATGACATGTTGTTTGACCCATACCGTGGCACTGAACACACTATACACACAGACAAAATTTTTATTCATAAGAAGGGGGTAGTGGCCTCTGTGATTCTCCCCGAACCTTTGAATGATTTGTTTAGGTCAGCGACGGTTAGCGTCCCACATCTTTCTCTCTTCCTAGGCCCTGGATACGAAGCCAGGGAGCTAGGACCGTTGACTAATCACCTTCAACAATTAGACGACTGGGAGATTACACCCATTCCCAATGTTTTCTATAGCCAATCCGAAGATGCTTACCGCATTGTTGTACCAAATGTTCCTGATCAAGTTCTGCTCGAACATACCCAAATTAGTAGGGACCATGGTCGGGAATTAACCGACCATGAAGATACGGAAAGCTTGTTACAAACGCTTCCCATTTCTCTCTGGTCCTCCGGTGCCTCTGATAGTGGTGAGTGCCTTTCTGTCCCGCCAGTGATGCTTGAGGTGGGCCCAGATGCCCAGCCAGTTTGGATCCCACAACGACAGGGAGTAGAGGAAGCTCTAGACGCACTTTGGGAGGCGGGGGTTTTGGAACTCTCAAATTCTGATTGGAACACACCACTCAACCCGGTACCCAAACCTAACGGTTCGTATCGCATGGCACATGATCTGAGGAAAATCAATGACATAACAATCACTCCACTTTTGCCAGTTCCTGACCCACATAAATGTCTTACCACACTTACACCAGACATGAAATTCTTTACAGTAATCGATCTTTGCTTGGTCACTCATTGGATACCTATTTATGGCGTCAAATTTAATCTGATTCTGGTCCACATTTCACTGGTTCACATGTTGCCATTGTTTGTAAAATGCTTCGCATCAATCACACATTCGTTTTAGTTTATCATCCACAGTCTAATGGTCTTGTCGAGCGTATGAATCGCACACTGAAGTCGATACTTTCTAAATCAGGGGTGTCAAACTCATTTTGGTCCTGGGGCCGTATGCAACCTACTTTGATCCCAAAAGGGCCGGATCAGAGAACTCAGTTCTCTTCAAGTTATTGTATTTTTCTCTGTGTCTCATAGTGGTGTTTAAGATTATATTACTCGAGCAACGCCACTTGTTCCAAACACACTGAGCACAGATTTCCCATTCACCTCTGTCGACAAATAAGAATTAGACTATTTTTCTTGGGAAATCCTGAACTCAGCATCTGCTTTTCTCATTTTTTGACATTTTGCTGATGAGGGTCACGGTCGACAGTCAAAACGATCGTCCTTTAAGAGCGTTTGGAAAGAGGAAAGTCTTCATTTGTGCTGCTCTGGTGGGAGTCGCAACGTACAGAAACGCCGGAGACGCTGCTATGCTAAACGGTGCAGAAAATTAACAGAAAAATCTGAAAATTTTAAGTATTTTAATAGAAAAATCAGCCGAGGGCCAGATTAAAGGTCTTGGAGGGCCGCATCTGGCCCCCCGGGTCGCATGATTGACACATGTGCTCTAAATTGTTACATGACTACCCTAAATCTAATTGGCTCGATCTCCGCCCGGTTGCTCAGTTTCATCACAGACACACCATTTCGCAACGTACCGGTTTCTCCCCTTATGAGCTCTTATTTGGCCGTGCCATGCCTGGCACCTTTACTAGCGCAGCTATTGATCCCACCACCTTGGTCAAAACAGTGATGCAGTATAGACCTTATTTCTATGCGCTTAAGGCTACTGTTGAACACCTTGAATTTGTCTTTCTCAAGCGCCCCGTGCGTTCAAAATGGTCTGAACCTCGTTACTCTGGACCTTACAGGGTAACCCAACGTACCACCCACGCTATCAAAGTTTACGGATCCAAGCACTGGTATCATTGGTCAGCAGTTAAGCCCTACTATGAACCCAAGAGGAGTGGGAGCTACGCCCCCACTGAAGGGGGGGAACAGACTACATCGCCTGAAACATGATATATTGCACTATTTAGGTGAAAAAGGCGGCCTCCCTAAAGTGATTTGGCTTCTTGCACTGATTTTTATACTTCTGGTAGTATTACTTGTTGAGCTAAAAAATAAGAATGAAACTCGGATAAATGATGATGTAAATATAAATGATGACCCTTCTGCTTTTCTCTCTGTTAAAGGTCGGCCGGAAAGGAGCGGACACAAGATCCACGATTGGTATTTGGGGTGGGAAAACGAGACCCCACGAACGAAGTTTCATGTTAATATTTGGTACAATTATGCAGCCTTTGTGGCAAAGCTAAGCAACAAAACAAACTGCTATGTATGTTCCAGAATTCCATTATCTGCTAGACACCCTACTGTTAGGCCAGTGCCAACGCAAGCTCTTGTTTTCCGGACATTTTGCTGTCTGCCCAGTCTAGGGGTTTGTGCCATGGTCGGGGACCATTGCTGTACGTATGTCCCAGACAACATGGGAAATGAGGGTAATATCACTAGTGCCATAAAAAAAAAAAAAAAAAAATTGAAACAAATAGTTGCGATCACAGAGGGCGATTTCCGAAATAGCGGAGGTTTGTTTGATTGGCTTGTCTCCGGCTCCTGGCAGGCCGTCCTTCGAAGGGTTTGTATTATAATGTTGCTTGGTTTTTTGTTTGTGTTTGTTGTTTTTGGATGTTGTTTGTCTTGTCTTTCTAAGTTTATTTCCAGATCCATTCAACGTGTCACTGCAGGAATGTATGTCCAAGGCAATGTGACCATGTATCAGCCTGAGTGTGAAAAGCTTTTGCCCCAAAACGATGTTGATAATGATGATAGTGATGATGACGAATCTAAGGACCTGACACAGCGTCTTGCTGACTGTGTTGTGTGATTCTGGTAATGTATGTCTTCACACCATCAGAAGGGGGTGTTTTTGTTTTTTTCCTTGTAACCATAAAAAGATATAAAGTAGCAAAATCATACTAGAAAAATATTTTATTACTTATGCAGGGGGGTAATCAGCAGTTTAGATGAAGGGTTTATATGAGAACTCGGTTGAGTTCTCAGAAGGGGGTTTGAAGAGTTATAACTTTGTTTCAGTGTGCCATATATGCTGTTGCAATATTGAAATGATGATTGTTTGTAACAAATGTCTCACAATGGCTTATGAAGTTACTCCTGTCTCTTCTCGCACACATTTTTCTATTTCTTTCATTCTGTCTCATTAAAAAGCAGACAGCATACACACATACGGTTGACCTTCGTCCACCTGGCGAAGTTATGTTCTCCCTTACAGATAAGACTGATGGGAAACGTACTCCCCGAAACTGGATGTCGATAAGAGAGCTTCAAAACAGAAGTTATTAAATGGAAATGTACTGGGATTGAAGAGGAGGCGGACCAAGAGGCGTTTACAATATTTGCATATTCATGATGAAATGTTTTAAATAGTTGGGTTCGAGTTATGTTCGTGGTTGCTCGGTTTGCTCTGCGGGGAATCCACGCTTAGATTGTTTCCCAGGGAATCTCGCAACCCAGCATGCTGTAATATTGTGAGGTGAATAAATTGGCTTGAATTGAACTTCACGAATCCTGGTCTTCAATCTGGTATGTGCTAAAATGCGTCTAGGGAGATCTTGTTACGACATCGAGTAATTGGAGTCCCCTATTTCAGTTTTGAACAGCGACACCTTCTGATTGTATTTGTTTGAGTTTAAGATTGGAGAAAGAGGACAAGATTTCTTCACACTTCTAGAAGCTTCTCCCACAAGTTGGATTGTCTGGATGGACACTTTTTACCATAGACTGTCTAAAAGAAGTGGACTGAGCGTGAGCGTGACGTCACCCATAGTGTTTAGCGCCGCTCAAATGAGGCTCGCGATGCTACGGCTACAGGAGAGAATCTGGAGCCAGGCTCTAAGTTATGAACAGGATTTTTTCTGACAGACAAAATAACGTAAAAAAATTCAGAATCATGTGTCGCGGATTCATACGAACATTTTAAGACCAAAATGACGAGGCCACAGCAACAGGTACAGAGAGACGAGCGATAAGATCTCAGTGTAAGTCAATGGGAAAAAGGGAGAGAAGGAGCCGGAAGAGCCTCCTGGAGCACTTCCTGTTTGGCACGCGGCGGCTAACGGGATAGCTATGTCCACTCATATATACGGTCTATGCTTTTTACGTACCAGACGGTCAAGCTGCTCCACAACAGCTCAGTGGGTCTGTCCATAACACTTCTTTCCAATCTTCCTCTGTCCAGTGTCTGTGTTCTTTTGCCCATGTTCATATTTTTCTTTTATTGGCCAGTCTCAGATTTGGCTTTTCCTTTGCCACTCTGCCCTGAAGCTGCATCCCGGAGTCGCCTCTTCACTGTAGATGTTGACACTGGTGTTTTGCAGGTACTATTTAATGAAGCTGCCAGTTGAGGACCTGTGAGGCGTCTATTTCTTAAACTAGAGACTCTAATGTACGTATCTTCTTGCTCAGTTGTGCAGCGGGGCCTCCCACTTCTCTTTCTACTCTGGTTAGAGCCTGTTTGTGCTCTTCTCTGAAGGGAGTAGTACACACCGTTGTAGGAAATCTTCAGTTTCTTGGCAATTTCTTGCACAGAATAGCCTTCATTTCTACGAACAAGAATAGACTGTCGAGTTTCATGAAAGTTCTCTTTTTCTGGCCATTTTGAGCGTTTAATCGACCCCACAAATGTGATGCTCCAGATACTCAACCTGCTCAAAGAAGGTCAGTTTTATAGCTTCTCTAACCAGCTGAACTGTTTTCATCTGTGCTAACATGACTGCACAAGGGTTTTCTAACCATCCATTAGCCTCTGACACAATGAGCAAACACATTGTACCATTAGAACACTGGAGTTGCTGGAAATGGGCCTCTGTACACCTATGTAGATACTGCACCAAAAATCAGACATTTGCAGCTAGAATAGTCATTTACCACATTAGCAATGTATAGAGTGTATTTCTGATTAGTTTAAAGTTATCTTCATTGAAAAAAACTGCTTTTCTTTCAACAATAAGGAAATTTCTAAGTGACCCCAAACTTTTGAACGGTAGTGTACATCCCAAATCAAATGTAGTGATTTTGAAAAAAAATAAAATCTTATTTGAAGTGATTCAGTGGATTAAAATAAAAATGTATAAACGTTTTTGTGTATTTGGTTTGCTTTTTCCTTTTCAGTCCAGATCTAAACTGTAGTGGAATAGAAAGAACAGATACCTGCTCTCAAATGTAGTGAAGTAAATATAAAAAGTATTCACTGTAAAATTTACTCAAGTAAAGATTGTCTTGACTGTCTTGGCTTGAGTGATCAGAATTTCAAAATAAAAACCTGGACATCCCTGGTTTGGTTGGTTGGTAATAATAAAACTATGGAAAATTGTGATGCCCTTGGCACAAATGTGAGTCAGTATAGTCACATTTTCTTTGTGTTTTGGTCATTTTTAAGCAGCTTTTCTGTATTTTACCTAAACAAATAACAGTTTATGCTTCTCTCTACTGTTGGCAGGGGTCAGATTGGTCAAAAACAGGGACACCAGGGACATTTCTGATATGAAACTGGGACAAATCACTGGTTTTGTATAAATCCGATGGTAGAGGGGCACAGGGCTCAAAACTGAGACTGTCCCGGGTCAATAGGGACGTCTGGTCCCTCTAGTCTTGGCACAAACTTGAAATGATCCTCTCCTCTGTTCCTCTGACCCACTCCTCTGTTCCTCTGACCCTCTGTTCCTCTGACGCTCTCCTCTGTTCCTCTGACCCTCTCCTCTGTTCCTCTGACCCTCTCCTCTGCTCCTCTGACCCTCTCCTCTGTTCCTCTGACCCTCTGTTCCTCTGTCCCTCTCCTCTGTCCCTCTTACCCTCGTTTCCTCTGACCCTCGCCTCTGTTCCTCTGACCCTCTCCTCTGCTCCTCTGACCCTCTCTTCTGTTCCTCTGACCCTCTGTTCCTCTGCCCCTCTCCTCTGTTCCTCTTACCCTCTGTTCCTCTGACCCTCTCCTCTTCTCCACTGAACCTCTCCTCTGCTCCTCTGCTCCTCTGACCCTGTCCTCTGTTCCTCTGACCCTCTGTTCCTCTGACCCTCTCCTCTGTTCCTCTGACCCTCTGTTCCTCTGTCCCTCTCCTCTGTTCCTCTGACCCTCTGTTCCTCTGACCCTCTCCTCTGTTCCTCTGACCCTCTGCTGTAATCCTCTGACCCTCTGTTCCTCTGACTCTGTCCTCTGTTCCTCTGACCCTCTCCTCTGCTCCTCTGACCCTCTCCTTTGCTTCTCTGACCCTCTCCTCTGTTCCTCTGACACTCTCCACTGTTCCTCTGACCCTCTCCTCTGTTACTCTGACCCTCTCCTGTGCTCCTCTGACCCTCTCCTCTGTTACTCTGACGCTCTGCTCTGCTCCATTGACCCACTCCTCTGTTCCTCTGACCCTCTGCTCCTCTGACCCTCTCCTCTGTTCTTCTGACCCTCTCCTCTGCTCCTCTGACCCTCTCCTCTGTTTCTCTGACCCTCTGTTCCTCTGACCCTCTCCTCTGTTCCTCTGACCCTCTGTTCCTCTGTCCCTCTCCTCTGTTCCTCTTACCCTCTGTTATTCTGACCCTCTCCTCTGTTCCTCTGACCCTCTGCTCTGCTCCTCTGACCCTCTCTTCTGTTCCTCTGACCCTCTGTTCCTCTGCCCCTCTCCTCTGTTCCTCTGACCCTCTGTTCCTCTGTCCCTCTCCTCTGTTCCTCTTACCCTCTGCTCCTCTGACCCTCTCCTCTGTTCCTCTGACCCTCTCCTCTGCTCCTCTGACCCTCTGCTCCTCTGACACTCTCCTCCTCTGACCCTCTCCTTTGCTCCTCTGACCCTCTCTTCCTCTGACACTCGGTTCCTCTGACCCTCTCCTCTGCTCCTCTGACCCTCTGTTGCTCTGTCCCTCTCCTCTGTTCCTCTGACCCTCTGTTCCTCTTACCCTCTCCTCTGTTCCTCTGACTCTCTCCTCTGCTCCTCTGATCCTCTCCTCTGTTCCTCTGACCCACTCCTCTGTTCCACTGACGCTCTACTCTGTTCCTCTGACCCTCTCCTCTGCTCCTCTGACCCTCTCCTCTGTTCCCCTGACCCTCTGTTCCTCTGCCTCTCTCCTCTGTTCCTCTGACTTTCTGTTCCTCTCCTCTGTTCCTCTGACCCTCTGTTCCTCTGACGCTCTCCTCTTTTCCTCTGACCCTATCCTCTGCTCCTCTGACCCTGTCCTCTGTTCCTCTGACCCTCTGTTCCTCTGTCCCTTTCCTCTGTTCCTTTGACCCTCTCCTCTGTTCCTGACCCTCTGTTCCTCTCCTCTGTTCCTCTGACCCTCTGTTCCTCTGACCCTCTCCTCTGTTCCTCTGACCCTCTGCTCTAATCCTCTGACCCTCTGTTCCTATGACCCTCTCCTCTGTTCCTATGACCCTCTCCTCTGCTCCTCTGACCCTCTCCTCTGCTTCTCTGACCCTCTCCTCTGTTCCTCTGACACTTTCCACTGTTCCTCTGACCCTCTCCTATGTTACTCTGACCCTCTTCTCTGTTCCTCTGACGCTCTCCTCTGCTCCTCTGCTCCTCTGTTACTCTGACACTCTTTTCCTCTGACCCTCGCCTCTGTTCCTCTGACCCTCTCTTCCTCTGACACTCGGTTCCTCTGACCCTCTCCTCTGCTCCTCTGACCCTCTGTTGCTCTGTCCCTCTCCTCTGTTCCTCTGACCCTCTGTTCCTCTGACCCTCTCCTCTGTTCCTCTGACTCTCTCCTCTGCTCCTCTGATCCTCTCCTCTGTTCCTCTGACCCACTCCTCTGTTCCACTGACGCTCTCCTCTGTTCCTCTGACCCTCTCCTCTGCTCCTCTGACCCTCTCCTCTGTTCCTCTGACCCTCTGTTCCTCTGACGCTCTCCTCTTTTCCTCTGACCCTATCCTCTGCTCCTCTGACCCTGTCCTCTGTTCCTCTGACCCTCTGTTCCTCTGTCCCTTTCCTCTGTTCCTCTGACCCTCTCCTCTGTTCCTCTGACCCTCTGCTCTAATCCTCTGACCCTCTGTTCCTCTGACCCTCTCCTCTGTTCCTATGATCCTCTCCTCTGCTCCTCTGACCCACTCCTCTGCTTCTCTGACCCTCTCCTCTGTTCCTCTGACACTTTCCACTGTTCCTCTGACCCTCTCCTATGTTACTCTGACCCTCTCCGCTGCTCCTCTGACCATCTCGTCTTCTCCTCTGACCCTATGTTCCTCTGTCCCTCTCCTATGTTCCTCTGACCCTCTGTTCCTCTGACCCTCTCCTCTGTTCCTCTGACCCTCTGTTCCTCTGACGCTCTCCTCTGTTCCTCTGACCCTCTCCTCTGCTCCTCTGATCCTCTCCTCTGTTCCTCTGACCCACACCTCTGTTCCTCTGACCGTCTGTTCCTCTGACGCTCTCCTCTGTTCCTCTGACCTTCTCCTCTGCTCCTCTGACCCTCTCTTCTGTTCCTCTGACCCTCTGTTCCTCTGCCCCTCTCCTCTGTTCCTCTGACCCTCTGTTCCTCTGTCCCTCTCCTCTGTCCCTCTTACCCTCGTTTCCTCTGACCCTCTCGTCTGTTCCTCTGACACTCTCCTCTGCTCCTCTGACCCTCTCTTCTGTTCCTCTGACCCTCTGTTCCTCTGCCCCTCTCCTCTGTTCCTCTGACCCTCTCCTCTGTTCCTCTGACCCTCTCCTCTTCTCCACTGAACCTCTCCTCTGCTCCTCTGCTCCTCTCCTCTGCTCCTCTGACCCTCTCCTCTGTTCCTCTGACATTCTCCTCTGCTCCTCTGACCCTCTCCTCTGCTTCTCTGACGCTCTCCTCTGTTCCTCTGACCCTCTGTTACTCTGACCCTCTCCTCTGTTCCTCTGACCCTCTGTTCCTCTCCTCTGTTCCTCTGACGCTCTGTTCCTCTGACCCTCTCCTCTGTTCCTCTGACACACTCCTCTGTTCCTCTGACAATCTGTTCCTCTGTCCCTCTCCTCTGTTCCTCTGACCCACTACTCTGTTCCTCTGACCCTCTGTTCCTCTGACCCTCTCCTCTGGTCCTCTGACCCTCTCCACTGTTCCTCTGACCCTCTCTTCCTCTGACCCTCTGTTCCCCTGACCCTCTCCTCTGCTCCTCTAACCCTGTCCTCTTCTCCTCTGAACCTCTCCTCTGCTCCTCTGACCCTCTCCTCTGTTCCTCTGACCCTCTCCTCTTCTCCTCTGACCCTCTCCTCTGCTCCTCTGACCCTTTACTCTAATCCTCTGACCCTCTGTTCCTCTGACCCTCTCCTCTGTTACTCTGACCCTCTCCTCTGTTCCTCTGACCCTCTCCTCTGGTCCTCTGACCCTCCCCTCTGCTCCTCTGACCCTCTCCTCTGTTCTTCTGACCCTCTCCTCTGCTCCTCTGACCCTCTCCTCTGTTTCTCTGACCCTCTGTTCCTCTGACCCACTCCTCTAATCCTCTGACCCTCTCCTCTTTTCCTCTTACCCTCTGTACCTCTGACCCTCTCCTCTGTTCCTCTGACCCTCTGTTCCCCTGACCCTCTCCTCTGCTCCTCTAACCCTCTCCTCTTCTCCTCTGAACCTCTCCTCTGCTCCTCTGACCCTCTCCTCTGTTCCTCTGACCCTCTCGTCTTCTCCTCTGACCCTATCCTCTGCTCCTCTGACCCTTTACTCTAATCTTCTGACCCTCTGTTCCTCTGACTCTCTCCTCTGTTACTCTGACCCTCTCCTCTGTTCCTCTGACCCTCTCCTCTGCTCCTCTGACCCTCTCCTCTGTTCCTCTGTCCCTCTCCTCAGTTCCTCTGACCCACTGTTCCTCTGACCCTCTTCTCTGTTCCTCTGACACACTCCTCTGTTCCTCTGACCCTCTGTTCCTCTGTCCCTCTCCTCTGTTCCTCTGACTGTCTCCTCTGTTCCTCTGACCCTCTGTTCCTCTGACCCTCTCCTCTGTTCCTCTGACCCTATCCTCTGCTACTCTGACCCTCTCCTCTGTTCCTCTTACCCTCTGTTCCTCTGACCCTCTCCTCTGTTCCTCTGACCCTCTGTTCCTCTGCGCCTCCCCTCTGTTCCTCTGACACTCTCTTCCTCTGTCTCTCTCCTCTGCTCCTCTGACCATCTCCTCTTCTCAACTGAACCTCTCCTCTGCTCCTCTCCTCTGCTCCTCTGACCCTCTGTTCCTCTGTCCCTCTTCACTGTTCCTCTGACCCTCTGTTCCTCTGACCCGCTCCTCTGCTCCTCTGCTCCTCTTACCCTCTGTTCCTCTGACCCTCTGTTCCTCTGACCCTCTCTTCTGCTCTATCTGACCCTCTCCTCTGTTCCTCTGACCCTCTCCTCTGCTCCTCTGCTCCTCTTACCCTCTGTTCCTCTGACCCTCTGTTCCTCTGACCCTCTCTTCTGCTCCTCTGACCCTCTCCACATCTCCTCTGAACCTCTCCTCAGCTCCTCTGACCCTCTCCTCTGTTCCTCTGACCCTCTCCTCTGTTCCTCTGACCCTCTGTTCCTCTGACCTTCTCCTCTGTTCCTCTGACCCTCTGTTTCTCTGTCCCTCTCCTCTGTTCCTCTGACCCTCTGTTCCTCTGACCCTCTCCTCTGCTCCTCTGACCCTCTCTTCTGTTCCTCTGACCATCTCCTCTGCTCCTCTGACCCTCTCCTCTGTTCCTCTGACCCTCTCCTCTGTTCCTCTGACATTCTCCTCTGCGCCTCTGACCCTCTCCTCTGCTTCTCTGACGCTCTCCTCTGTTTCTCTGACCCTCTGTTCCCCTGACCCTCTCCTCTGCTCCTCTAACCCTCTCCTCTTCTCCTCTGAAACTCTCCTCTGCTCCTCTGACCCTCTCCTCTGTTCCTCTGACCCTCTCGTCTTCTACTCTGACCCTATCCTCTGCTCCTCTGACCCTTTACTCTAATCTTCTGACCCTCTGTTCCTCTGACTCTCTCCTGTTACTCTGACCCTCTCCTCTGTTCCACTGACCCTCTCGTCTTCTCCTCTGACCCTCTCCTCTGCTCCTCTGACCGTTTACTCTAATCCTCTGACCCTCTGTTCCTCTGACCCTCTCCTCTGCTCCTCTGACCCTCTCCTCTGTTCCTCTGCTCCTCTCCTCTGTTCCTCTGACCCTCTCCTCTGCTCCTCTGACCCTCTCCTCTGCTCCTCTGACCCTCTCCTCTGCTCCTCTGACCCTCTCCTCTGCTTCTCTGACCCTCTCCTCTGCTCCTCTGACCCTCTCCTCTGCTCCTCTGACCCTCTGTTCCTCTGTCCCTCTCCTCTGTTCCTCTGACCCACTGTTCCACTGACCCTCTTCTCTGTTCCTCTGACACACTCCTCTGTTCCTCTGACCCTCTGTTCCTCTGTCCCTCTCCTCAGTTTCTCTGACCCACTCCTCTGTTCCTCTGACCCTCTCCTCTGCTCCTCTCCCCTGCTCCTCTGACCCTCTCCTCTGTTCCTCTGACCCTCTCCTCTGCTCCTCTGACCCTCTCCTCTTCTCCACTAAACCTCTCCTCTGCTCCTCTGCTCCTCTCCTCTGCTCCTCTGACCCTCTCCTCTGTTCCTCTGACGGTCTCCTCTGCTCCTCTGACCCTCTCCTCTGCTTCTTTGACGCTCTCCTCTGTTCCTCTGACACTCTCCACTGCTCCTCTGACCCTCTCCTCTGTTCCTCTGACCCTCTCCTCTTCTCCTCTGACCATCTCCTCTTCTCCACTGAACATCTCCTCATCTCCTCTGCTCCTCTCCTCTGCTCCTCTGACCCTCTCCTCTGTTCCTCTGATGCTCTCCTCTGCTCCTCTGACCCTCTCCTCTGCTTCTCTGACGCTCTCCTCTGTTCCTCTGACACTCTCCACTGTTCCTCTGACCCTCTCCTCTATTACTTTGACCCTCTCCTCTGTTCCTCTGACCGTCTCCTCTGTTCCTCTGACCCTCTGTTCCTCTGACCCTCTCCTCTGCTCCTCTGACCCTCTGTCCCTCTGACCCTCTCCTCTGTTCCTCTGACCCACTCCTCTGTTCCTCTGACCCTCTGTTCCTCTGTCCCTCTCCTCTGTTCCTCTGACCCACTCCTCTGTTCCTCTGTTCCTCTGGTCCTCTGACCCGCTCTTCTGCTCCTCTGACCCTCTGTTCCTCTGACCCTCTCCTCTTCTCCTCTGACCCTCTCCTCTGCTCCTCTGACCCTCTCCTCTGTTCTACTGACCCTCTCCTCTGTTCCTCTGACCCTCTCCTCTGCTCCTCTGACCCTCTCCTCTACTCCACTGACCCTCTCCTCTGTTCCTCTGACCCTCTGTTTCTCTGTCCCTCTCCTCTGTTCCTCTGACCCTCTGTTCCTCTGACCCTCTCCTCTGTTTCTCTGACCCACTCCTCTGTTCCTCTGACCCTTTGTTCCTCTGTACCTCTCCTCTGCTCCTCTGACCCACTCCTCTGTTCCTCTGACCCTCTCTTCTGCTCCTCTGACCCTCTCCTCTGTTCCTCTTACCCTCTGTTCCTCTGACCCTCTCCTCTGTTCCTCTGACCCTCTGTTCCTCTGCCCCTCCCCTCTGTTCCTCTGACACTCTGTTCCTCTGACCCTCTCCTCTGTTCCTCTGACCCTCTCCTCTGCTCTTCTGACCCTCTTCTCTGCTCCTCTGACCCTCTCCTCTGTTCCTCTGACATTCTCCTCTGCGCCTCTGACCCTCTCCTCTGCTTCTCTGACGCTCTCCTCTGTTTCTCTGACCCTCTGTTCCCCTGACCCTCTCCTCTGCTCCTCTAACCCTCTCCTCTTCTCCTCTGAACCTCTCCTCTGCTCCTCTGACCCTCTCCTCTGTTCCTCTGACCCTCTCGTCTTCTACTCTGACCCTATCCTCTGCTCCTCTGACCCTTTACTCTAATCTTCTGACCCTCTGTTCCTCTGACTCTCTCCTCTGTTACTCTGACCCTCTCCTCTGTTCCTCTGACCCTCTCCTCTGCTCCTCTGACCCTCTCCTCTGTTCCTCTGTCCCTCTCCTCAGTTCCTCTGACCCACTGTTCCTCTGACCCTCTTCTCTGTTCCTCTGACACACTCCTCTGTTCCTCTGACCCTCTGTTCCTCTGTCCCTCTCCTCTGTTCCTCTGACCCTATACTCTGCTACTCTGACCCTCTCCTCTATTACTCTGACCCTCTCCTCTGTTCCTCTGACTGTCTCCTCTGTTCCTCTGACCCTCTGTTCCTCTGACCCTATCCTCTGCTACTCTGACCCTCTCCTCTGTTCCTCTTACCCTCTGTTCCTCTGACCCTCTCCTCTGTTCCTCTGACCCTCTGTTCCTCTGCGCCTCCCCTCTGTTCCTCTGACACTCTCTTCCTCTGTCTCTCTCCTCTGCTCCTCTGACCATCTCCTCTTCTCAACTGAACCTCTCCTCTGCTCCTCTGCTCCTCTCCTCTGCCCCTCTGTTCCTCTGTCCCTCTTCACTGTTCCTCTGACCCTCTGTTCCTCTGACCCGCTCCTCTGCTCCTCTGACCCTCTCCTCTGCTTCTCTGACCCTCTCCTCTGTTCCTCTGACCCTCTCCTCTGCTCCTCTGCTCCTCTTACCCTCTGTTCCTCTGACACTCTGTTCCTCTGACCCTCTCTTCTGCTCCTCTGACCCTCTCCTCTTCTCCTCTGACCCTCTCCTCTGTTCCTCTGACCCTCTCCTCTGTTCCTCTGACCCTCTGTTCCTCTGACCTTCTCCTCTGTTCCTCTGACCCTCTGTTTCTCTGTCCCTCTCCTCTGTTCCTCTGACCCTCTCCTCTGCTCCTCTGACCCTCTCCTCTGTTCCTCTGACCCTCTCCTCTGCTCTTCTGACCCTCTCCTCTGCTCCTCTGACCCTCTCCTCTGTTCCTCTGACATTCTCCTCTGCGCCTCTGACCCTCTCCTCTGCTTCTCTGACGCTCTCCTCTGTTTCTCTGACCCTCTGTTCCCCTGACCCTCTCCTCTGCTCCTCTAACCCTCTCCTCTTCTCCTCTGAAACTCTCCTCTGCTCCTCTGACCCTCTCCTCTGTTCCTCTGACCCTCTCGTCTTCTACTCTGACCCTATCCTCTGCTCCTCTGACCCTTTACTCTAATCTTCTGACCCTCTGTTCCTCTGACTCTCTCCTCTGTTACTCTGACCCTCTCCTCTGTTCCTCTGACCCTCTCCTCTGCTCCTCTGACCCTCTCCTCTGTTCCTCTGTCCCTCTCCTCAGTTCCTCTGACCCACTGTTCCTCTGACCCTCTTCTCTGTTCCTCTGACACACTCCTCTGTTCCTCTGACCCTCTGTTCCTCTGTCCCTCTCCTCTGTTCCTCTGACCCTATCCTCTGCTACTCTGACCCTCTCCTCTATTACTCTGACCCTATCCTCTGCTACTCTGACCCTCTCCTCTGTTCCTCTTACCCTCTGTTCCTCTGACCCTCTCCTCTGATCCTCTGACCCTCTGTTCCTCTGCCCCTCCCCTCTGTTCCTCTGACACTCTCTTCCTCTGTCTCTCTCCTCTGTTCCTCTGACCCTTCCTCTGTTCCTCTGACCCTCTCCTCTGTTCCTCTGACCCTCTCCTCTGCTCCTCTGACCATCTCCTCTTCTCAACTGAACCTCTCCTCTGCTCCTCTGCTCCTCTCCTCTGCTCCTCTGACCCTCTGTTCCTCTGTCCCTCTTCACTGTTCCTCTGACCCTCTGTTCCTCTGACCCGCTCCTCTGCTCCTCTGACCCTCTCCTCTGCTTCTCTGACCCTCTCCTCTGTTCCTCTGACCCTCTCCTCTGCTCCTCTGCTCCTCTGCTCCTCTTACCCTCTGTTCCTCTGACACTCTGTTCCTCTGACCCTCTCTTCTGCTCCTCTGACCCTCTCCTCTTCTCCTCTGAACCTCTCCACTGCTCCTCTGACCCTATCCTCTGTTCCTCTGACCCTCTCCTCTGCTCCTCTGACCCTCTCCTCTTCTCCACTTAACCTCTCCTCTGCTCCTCTGCTCCTCTACTCTGCTCCTCTGACCCTCTCCTCTGTTCCTCTGACGCTCTCCTCTGCTCCTCTGACCCTCTCCTCTGCTTCTCTCACGCTCTCCTCTGTTCCTCTGACCCTATGTTACTCTGACCCTCTCCTCTGTTCCTCTGACACTCTGTTCCTCTGTCCCTCTCCTCTGTTCCTCTGACGCTCTGTTCCTCTGACCCTGTCCTCTGTTCCTCTGACCCACTCCTCTGTTCCTCTGACAATCTGTTCCTCTGTCCCTCTCCTCTGTTCCTCTGACCCACTCCTCTGTTCCTCTGACCCTCTGTTCTTCTGACCCTCTCCTCTGGTCCTCTGACCCTCTCCTCTGCTCCTCTCACCCTCTCCACTGTTCCTCTGACCCTCTCTTCCTCTGACCCTCTGTTCCCCTGACCCTCTCCTCTGCTCCTCTGACCCTCTCCTCTTTTCCTCTGAACCTCTCCTCTGCTCCTCTGACCCTCTCCTCTGTTCCTCTGACCCTCTCGTCTTCTCCTCTGACCCTCTCCTCTGCTCCTCTGACCGTTTACTCTAATCCTCTGACCCTCTGTTCCTCTGACCCTCTCCTCTGTTACTCTGACCCTCTCCTCTGCTCCTCTGATCCTTTCCTCTGTTCCTCTGACCCTCTCCTCTGCTCCTCTGACCCTCTCCTCTGCTCCTCTGACCCTCTCCTGTTCCTCTGACCCCCTCCTCTGCTCCTCTGACCCTCTCCTCTTCTCCACTTAACCTCTCCTCTGCTCCTCTGCTCCTCTCCTCTGCTCCTCTGACCCTCTCCTCTGTTCCTCTCCTCTGTTCCTCTGACGCTCTGTTCCTCTGACCCTCTCCTCTGTTCCTCTGACCCACTCCTCTGTTCCTCTGACAATCTGTTCCTCTGTCCCTCTCCTCTGTTCCTCTGACCCACTCCTCTGTTCCTCTGACCCTCTGTTCTTCTGACCCTCTCCTCTGGTCCTCTGACTCTCTCCTCTGCTCCTCTCACCCTCTCCACTGTTCGTCTGACCCTCTCTTCCTCTGACCCTCTGTTCCCCTGACCCTCTCCTCTGTTCCTCTGACGCTCTGTTCCTCTGACCCTCTCCTCTGTTCCTCTGAACCTCTCCTCTGCTCCTCTGACCCTCTCCTCTGTTCCTCTGCCCCTCTCGTCTTCTCCTCTGACCCTCTCCTCTGCTCCTCTGACCGTTTACTCTAATCCTCTGACCCTCTGTTCTTCTGACCCTCTCCTCTGTTACTCTGACCCTCTCCTCTGCTCCTCTGATCCTCTCCTCTGTTCCTCTGACCCTCTCCTCTGTTCCTCTGACCCACTCCTCTGTTCCTCTGACAATCTGTTCCTCTGTCCCTCTCCTCTGTTCCTCTGACCTACTCCTCTGTTCCTCTGACCCTCTGTTCTTCTGACCCTCTCCTCTGGTCCTCTAACCCTCTCCTCTGCTCCACTCACCCTCTCCACTGTTCCTCTGACCCTCTCTTCCTCTGACCCTCTGTTCCCCTGACCCTCTCCTCTGCTCCTCTGACCCTCTCCTCTGTTCCTCTGAACCTCTCCTCTGCTCCTCTGACCCTCTCCTCTGTTCCTCTGACCCTCTCATCTTCTCCTCTGACCCTCTGCTCTGCTCCTCTGACCGTTTACTCTAATCCTCTGACCCTCTGTTCCTCTGACCCTCTCCTCTGCTCCTCTGATCCTCTCCTCTGTTCCTCTGACCCTCTCCTCTGCTCCTCTGACCCTCTCCTCTGTTCCTCTGACCCTCTGTTCCTCTGTCCCTCTCCTCTGTTCCTCTGACCCACTGTTCCACTGACCCTCTTCTCTGTTCCACTGACCCTCTTCTCTGTTCCTCTGACACACTCCTCTGTTCCTCTGACCCTCTGTTCCTCTGTCCCTCTCTTCAGTTCCTCTGACCCACTCCTCTGTTCCTCTGACCCTCTCCTCTGCTCCTCTGACCCTCTGCTCCTCTGCTCCTCTCCTCTGCTCCTCTGACCCTCTCCTCTGTTCCTCTGACGCTCTCCTCTGCTCCTCTGACCCTCTCCTCTGCTTCTCTGACGCTCTCCTCTGTTCCTCTGACACTCTCCACTGCTCCTCTGACCATCTCCTCTGTTCCTCTGACCCTCTCCTCTGCCCATCTCCTCTTCTCCACTGAACCTCTCCTCTTCTCCTCTGCTCCTCTCCTCTGCTCCTCTGACCCTCTCCTCTGTTCCTCTGACGCTCTCCTCTGCTCCTCTGACCCTCTCCTCTGCTTCTCTGACCCTCTCCTCTGTTCCTCTGACACTCTCCACTGTTCCTCTGACCCTCTCCTCTATTACTTTGACCCTCTCCTCTGTTCCTCTGACCGTCTCCTCTGTTCCTCTGACCCTCTGTTCCTCTGACCTTCTCCTCTGTTCCTCTGACCCTCTGTTCCTCTGTCCCTCTCCTCTGCTCCTCTGACCCTCTGTCCCTCTCCTCTGTTCCTTTGACCCACTCCTCTTTTCCTCTGACCCTCTGTTCCTCTGTCCCTCTCCTCTGTTCCTCTGACCCACTCCTCTGTTCCTCTGACCCTCTGTTCCTCTGTCCCTCTCCTCTGCTCCTTTGACCCTCTGTCCCTCTGACCCTCTCCTCTGTTCCTTTGACCCACTCCTCTTTTCCTCTGACCCTCTGTTCCTCTGTCCCTCTCCTCTGTTCCTCTGACCCACTCCTCTGTTGCTCTGACCCTCTGTTCCTCTGACCCGCTCCTCTGCTCCTCTGACCCTCTCCTCTGCTCCTCTGACCCTCACCTCTGTTCTACTGACCCTCTTCTCTGTTCCTCTGACCCTCTCCTCTGCTCCTCTGACGCTCTCCTCTACTCCACTGACCCTCTCCTCTGTTCCTCTGACCCTCTGTTTCTCTGTCCCTCTCCTCTGTTCCTCTGACCCTCTGTTCCTCTGACCCTCTCCTCTGTTCCTCTGACCCACTCCTCTGTTCCTCTGACCCTTTGTTCCTCTGTACCTCTCCTCTGTTCCTCTGACCCACTCCTCTGTTCCTCTGACCCTCTCTTCTGCTCTATCTGACCCTCTCCTCTGTTCCTCTGACCCTCTCCTCTGTTCCTCTGACCCTCTGTTCCTCTGCCCCTCCCCTCTGTTCCTCTGACACTCTGTTCCTCTGTCTCTCTCCTCTGCTCCTCTGACCTTCTCCTCTGTTTCTCTGACCCTCTCCTCTGTTCCTCTGACCCTCTCCTCTGTTCCTCTGACCCGCTCCTCTGCTCCTCTGACCATCTCCTCTGCTTCTCTGACCCTCTCCTCTGTTCCTCTGACCCTCTCCTCTGCTCCTCTGCTCCTCTTACCCTCTGTTCCTCTGACACTCTGTTCCTCTGACCCTCTCCTCTGCTCCTCTGACCCTCTCCTCTGTTCCTCTGACATTCTCCTCTGCGCCTCTGACCCTCTCCTCTGCTTCTCTGACGCTCTCCTCTGTTTCTCTGACCCTCTGTTCCCCTGACCCTCTCCTCTGCTCCTCTAACCCTCTCCTCTTCTCCTCTTCTCCTCTCCTCTGCTCCTCTGACCCTCTCCTCTATTCCTCTGACCCTCTCGTCTTCTACTCTGACCCTATCCTCTGCTCCTCTGACCCTTTACTCTAATCTTCTGACCCTCTGTTCCTCTGACTCTCTCCTCTGTTACTCTGACCCTCTCCTCTGTTCCTCTGACCCTCTCCTCTGCTCCTCTGACCCTCTCCTCTGTTCCTCTGTCCCTCTCCTCAGTTCCTCTGACCCACTGTTCCTCTGACCCTCTTCTCTGTTCCTCTGACACACTCCTCTGTTCCTCTGACCCTCTGTTCCTCTGTCCCTCTCCTCTGTTCCTCTGACCCTATACTCTGCTACTCTGACCCTCTCCTCTATTACTCTGACCCTCTCCTCTGTTCCTCTGACTGTCTCCTCTGTTCCTCTGACCCTCTGTTCCTCTGACCCTATCCTCTGCTACTCTGACCCTCTCCTCTGTTCCTCTTACCCTCTGTTCCTCTGACCCTCTCCTCTGTTCCTCTGACCCTCTGTTCCTCTGCGCCTCCCCTCTGTTCCTCTGACACTCTCTTCCTCTGTCTCTCTCCTCTGCTCCTCTGACCATCTCCTCTTCTCAACTGAACCTCTCCTCTGCTCCACTGCTCCTCTCCTCTGCCCCTCTGTTCCTCTGTCCCTCTTCACTGTTCCTCTGACCCTCTGTTCCTCTGACCCGCTCCTCTGCTCCTCTGACCCTCTCCTCTGCTTCTCTGACCCTCTCCTCTGTTCCTCTGACCCTCTCCTCTGCTCCTCTGCTCCTCTTACCCTCTGTTCCTCTGACACTCTGTTCCTCTGACCCTCTCTTCTGCTCCTCTGACCCTCTCCTCTTCTCCTCTGACCCTCTCCTCTGTTCCTCTGACCCTCTCCTCTGTTCCTCTGACCCTCTGTTCCTCTGACCTTCTCCTCTGTTCCTCTGACCCTCTGTTTCTCTGTCCCTCTCCTCTGTTCCTCTGACCCTCTCCTCTGCTCATCTGACCCTCTCCTCTGTTCCTATGACCCTCTCCTCTGCTCTTCTGACCCTCTCCTCTGCTCCTCTGACCCTCTCCTCTGTTCCTCTGACATTCTCCTCTGCGCCTCTGACCCTCTCCTCTGCTTCTCTGACGCTCTCCTCTGTTTCTCTGACCCTCTGTTCCCCTGACCCTCTCCTCTGCTCCTCTAACCCTCTCCTCTTCTCCTCTGAAACTCTCCTCTGCTCCTCTGACCCTCTCCTCTGTTCCTCTGACCCTCTCGTCTTCTACTCTGACCCTATCCTCTGCTCCTCTGACCCTTTACTCTAATCTTCTGACCCTCTGTTCCTCTGACTCTCTCCTCTGTTACTCTGACCCTCTCCTCTGTTCCTCTGACCCTCTCCTCTGCTCCTCTGACCCTCTCCTCTGTTCCTCTGTCCCTCTCCTCAGTTCCTCTGACCCACTGTTCCTCTGACCCTCTTCTCTGTTCCCCTGACACACTCCTCTGTTCCTCTGACCCTCTGTTCCTCTGTCCCTCTCCTCTGTTCCTCTGACCCTATCCTCTGCTACTCTGACCCTCTCCTCTATTACTCTGACCCTATCCTCTGCTACTCTGACCCTCTCCTCTGTTCCTCTTACCCTCTGTTCCTCTGACCCTCTCCTCTGATCCTCTGACCCTCTGTTCCTCTGCCCCTCCCCTCTGTTCCTCTGACACTCTCTTCCTCTTTCTCTCTCCTCTGTTCCTCTGACCCTTCCTCTGTTCCTCTGACCATCTCCTCTGTTCCTCTGACCCTCTCCTCTGCTCCTCTGACCATCTCCTCTTCTCAACTGAACCTCTCCTCTGCTCCTCTGCTCCTCTCCTCTGCTCCTCTGACCCTCTGTTCCTCTGTCCCTCTTCACTGTTCCTCTGACCCTCTGTTCCTCTGACCCGCTCCTCTGCTCCTCTGACCCTCTCCTCTGCTTCTCTGACCCTCTCCTCTGTTCCTCTGACCCTCTCCTCTGCTCCTCTGCTCCTCTTACCCTCTGTTCCTCTGACACTCTGTTCCTCTGACCCTCTCTTCTGCTCCTCTGACCCTCTCCTCTTCTCCTCTGAACCTCTCCACTGCTCCTCTGACCCTATCCTCTGTTCCTCTGACCCTCTCCTCTGCTCCTCTGACCCTCTCCTCTTCTCCACTTAACCTCTCCTCTGCTCCTCTGCTCCTCTACTCTGCTCCTCTGACCCTCTCCTCTGTTCCTCTGACGCTCTCCTCTGCTCCTCTGACCCTCTCCTCTGCTTCTCTCACGCTCTCCTCTGTTCCTCTGACCCTATGTTACTCTGACCCTCTCCTCTGTTCCTCTGACACTCTGTTCCTCTGTCCCTCTCCTCTGTTCCTCTGACGCTCTGTTCCTCTGACCCTGTCCTCTGTTCCTCTGACCCACTCCTCTGTTCCTCTGACAATCTGTTCCTCTGTCCCTCTCCTCTGTTCCTCTGACCCACTCCTCTGTTCCTCTGACCCTCTGTTCTTCTGACCCTCTCCTCTGGTCCTCTGACCCTCTCCTCTGCTCCTCTCACCCTCTCCACTGTTCCTCTGACCCTCTCTTCCTCTGACCCTCTGTTCCCCTGACCCTCTCCTCTGCTCCTCTGACCCTCTCCTCTTTTCCTCTGAACCTCTCCTCTGCTCCTCTGACCCTCTCCTCTGTTCCTCTGACCCTCTCATCTTCTCCTCTGACCCTCTCCTCTGCTCCTCTGACCGTTTACTCTAATCCTCTGACCCTCTGTTCCTCTGACCCTCTCCTCTGTTACTCTGACCCTCTCCTCTGCTCCTCTGATCCTTTCCTCTGTTCCTCTGACCCTCTCCTCTGCTCCTCTGACCCTCTCCTCTGCTCCTCTGACCCTCTCCTGTTCCTCTGACCCCCTCCTCTGCTCCTCTGACCCTCTCCTCTTCTCCTTAACCTCTCCTCTGCTCCTCTGCTCCTCTCCTCTGCTCCTCTGACCCTCTCCTCTGTTCCTCTGACGCTCTCCTCTGCTCCTCTGACCCTCTCCTCTGCTTCTCTCACGCTCTCCTCTGTTCCTCTGACCCTATGTTACTCTGACCCTCTCCTCTGTTCCTCTGACCCTCTGTTCCTCTGTCCCTCTCCTCTGTTCCTCTGACGCTCTGTTCCTCTGACCCTCTCCTCTGTTCCTCTGACCCACTCCTCTGTTCCTCTGACAATCTGTTCCTCTGTCCCTCTCCTCTGTTCCTCTGACCCACTCCTCTGTTCCTCTGACCCTCTGTTCTTCTGACCCTCTCCTCTGGTCCTCTGACTCTCTCCTCTGCTCCTCTCACCCTCTCCACTGTTCGTCTGACCCTCTCTTCCTCTGACCCTCTGTTCCCCTGACCCTCTCCTCTGTTCCTCTGACGCTCTGTTCCTCTGACCCTCTCCTCTTTTCCTCTGAACCTCTCCTCTGCTCCTCTGACCCTCTCCTCTGTTCCTCTGACCCTCTCGTCTTCTCCTCTGACCCTCTCCTCTGCTCCTCTGACCGTTTACTCTAATCCTCTGACCCTCTGTTCTTCTGACCCTCTCCTCTGTTACTCTGACCCTCTCCTCTGCTCCTCTGATCCTCTCCTCTGTTCCTCTGACCCTCTCCTCTGTTCCTCTGACCCACTCCTCTGTTCCTCTGACAATCTGTTCCTCTGTCCCTCTCCTCTGTTCCTCTGACCTACTCCTCTGTTCCTCTGACCCTCTGTTCTTCTGACCCTCTCCTCTGGTCCTCTGACCCTCTCCTCTGCTCCACTCACCCTCTCCACTGTTCCTCTGACCCTCTCTTCCTCTGACCCTCTGTTCCCCTGACCCTCTCCTCTGCTCCTCTGACCCTCTCCTCTTTTCCTCTGAACCTCTCTTCTGCTCTATCTGACCCTCTCCTCTGTTCCTCTGACCCTCTCATCTTCTCCTCTGACCCTCTGCTCTGCTCCTCTGACCGTTTACTCTAATCCTCTGACCCTCTGTTCCTCTGACCCTCTCCTCTGCTCCTCTGCTCCTCTCCTCTGTTCCTCTGACCCTCTCCTCTGCTCCTCTGACCCTCTCCTCTGTTCCTCTGACCCTCTGTTCCTCTGTCCCTCTCCTCTGTTCCTCTGACCCACTGTTCCACTGACCCTCTTCTCTGTTCCACTGACCCTCTTCTCTGTTCCTCTGACACACTCCTCTGTTCCTCTGACCCTCTGTTCCTCTGTCCCTCTCTTCAGTTCCTCTGACCCACTCCTCTGTTCCTCTGACCCTCTCCTCTGCTCCTCTCCTCTGCTCCTCTGCTCCTCTCCTCTGCTCCTCTGACCCTCTCCTCTGTTCCTCTGACGCTCTCCTCTGCTCCTCTGACCCTCTCCTCTGCTTCTCTGACGCTCTCCTCTGTTCCTCTGACACTCTCCACTGCTCCTCTGACCATCTCCTCTGTTCCTCTGACCCTCTCCTCTGCCCATCTCCTCTTCTCCACTGAACCTCTCCTCTTCTCCTCTGCTCCTCTCCTCTGCTCCTCTGACCCTCTCCTCTGTTCCTCTGACGCTCTCCTCTGCTCCTCTGACCCTCTCCTCTGCTTCTCTGACCCTCTCCTCTGTTCCTCTGACACTCTCCACTGTTCCTCTGACCCTCTCCTCTATTACTTTGACCCTCTCCTCTGTTCCTCTGACCGTCTCCTCTGTTCCTCTGACCCTCTGTTCCTCTGACCTTCTCCTCTGTTCCTCTGACCCTCTGTTCCTCTGTCCCTCTCCTCTGCTCCTCTGACCCTCTGTCCCTCTCCTCTGTTCCTTTGACCCACTCCTCTTTTCCTCTGACCCTCTGTTCCTCTGTCCCTCTCCTCTGTTCCTCTGACCCACTCCTCTGTTCCTCTGACCCTCTGTTCCTCTGTCCCTCTCCTCTGCTCCTTTGACCCTCTGTCCCTCTGACCCTCTCCTCTGTTCCTTTGACCCACTCCTCTTTTCCTCTGACCCTCTGTTCCTCTGTCCCTCTCCTCTGTTCCTCTGACCCACTCCTCTGTTGCTCTGACCCTCTGTTCCTCTGACCCGCTCCTCTGCTCCTCTGACCCTCTCCTCTGCTCCTCTGACCCTCACCTCTGTTCTACTGACCCTCTACTCTGTTCCTCTGACCCTCTCCTCTGCTCCTCTGACGCTCTCCTCTACTCCACTGACCCTCTCCTCTGTTCCTCTGACCCTCTGTTTCTCTGTCCCTCTCCTCTGTTCCTCTGACCCTCTGTTCCTCTGACCCTCTCCTCTGTTCCTCTGACCCACTCCTCTGTTCCTCTGACCCTTTGTTCCTCTGTACCTCTCCTCTGTTCCTCTGACCCACTCCTCTGTTCCTCTGACCCTCTCTTCTGCTCTATCTGACCCTCTCCTCTGTTCCTCTGACCCTCTCCTCTGTTCCTCTGACCCTCTGTTCCTCTGCCCCTCCCCTCTGTTCCTCTGACACTCTGTTCCTCTGTCTCTCTCCTCTGCTCCTCTGACCTTCTCCTCTGTTTCTCTGACCCTCTCCTCTGTTCCTCTGACCCTCTCCTCTGTTCCTCTGACCCGCTCCTCTGCTCCTCTGACCATCTCCTCTGCTTCTCTGACCCTCTCCTCTGTTCCTCTGACCCTCTCCTCTGCTCCTCTGCTCCTCTTACCTTCTGTTCCTCTGACACTCTGTTCCTCTGACCCTCTCTTCTGCTCCTCTGACCCTCTCCTCTTCTCCTCTCCTCTGCTCCTCTGACCCTCTCCTCTGTTCCTCTGACCCTCTCCTCTGTTCCTCTGACCCTCTGTTCCTCTGACCTTCTCCTCTGTTCCTCTGTTTCTCTGTCCCTCTCCTCTGTTCCTCTGACCCTCTGTTCCTCTGACCCTCTCCTCTGCTCCTCTGACCCTCTCCTCTGTTCCTCTGACCCTCTCCTCTGCTCTTCTGACCCTCTCCTCTGCTCCTCTGACCCTCTCCTCTGTTCCTCTGACATTCTCCTCTGCTCCTCTGACCCTCTCCTCTGTTCCTCTGACGCTCTCCTCTGCTCCTCTGACCCTCTCCTCTCTCTGCTTCTCTGACGCTCTCCTCTGTTCTTCTGACACTCTCCACTGCTCCTCTGACCCTCTCCTCTGTTCCTCTGACCCTCTCCTCTGCTCCTCTGACCATCTCCTCTTCTCCACTGAACCTCTCCTCTTCTCCTCTGCTCCTCTCCTCTGCTCCTCTGACCCTCTCCTCTGTTCCTCTGATGCTCTCCTCTGCTCCTCTGACCCTCTCCTCTGCTTCTCTGACGCTCTCCTCTGTTCCTCTGACACTCTCCACTGTTCCTCTGACCCTCTCCTCTATTACTTTGACCCTCTCCTCTGTTCCTCTGACCGTCTCCTCTGTTCCTCTGACCCTCTGTTCCTCTGACCCTCTCCTCTGCTCCTCTGACCCTCTGACCCTCTCCTCTGTTCCTCTTACCCACTCCTCTGTTCCTCTGACCCTCTGTTCCTCTGTCCCTCTCCTCTGTTCCTCTGACCCACTCCTCTGTTCCTCTGACCCTCTGTTCCTCTGGTCCTCTGACCCTTTACTCTAATCTTCTGACCCTCTGTTCCTCTGACTCTCTCCTCTGTTACTCTGACCCTCTCCTCTGTTCCTCTGACCCTCTCCTCTGCTCCTCTGACCCTCTCCTCTGTTCCTCTGTCCCTCTCCTCAGTTCCTCTGACCCACTGTTCCTCTGACCCTCTTCTCTGTTCCTCTGACACACTCCTCTGTTCCTCTGACCCTCTGTTCCTCTGTCCCTCTCCTCTGTTCCTCTGACCCTATACTCTGCTACTCTGACCCTCTCCTCTATTACTCTGACCCTCTGTTCCTCTGACCCTCTCCTCTGTTCCTCTGACCCTCTGTTCCTCTGCGCCTCCCCTCTGTTCCTCTGACACTCTCTTCCTCTGTCTCTCTCCTCTGCTCCTCTGACCATCTCCTCTTCTCAACTGAACCTCTCCTCTGCTCCTCTGCTCCTCTCCTCTGCCCCTCTGTTCCTCTGTCCCTCTTCACTGTTCCTCTGACCCTCTGTTCCTCTGACCCGCTCCTCTGCTCCTCTGACCCTCTCCTCTGCTTCTCTGACCCTCTCCTCTGTTCCTCTGACCCTCTCCTCTGCTCCTCTGCTCCTCTTACCCTCTGTTCCTCTGACACTCTGTTCCTCTGACCCTCTCTTCTGCTCCTCTGACCCTCTCCTCTTCTCCTCTGACCCTCTCCTCTGTTCCTCTGACCCTCTCCTCTGTTCCTCTGACCCTCTGTTCCTCTGACCTTCTCCTCTGTTCCTCTGACCCTCTGTTTCTCTGTCCCTCTCCTCTGTTCCTCTGACCCTCTCCTCTGCTCCTCTGACCCTCTCCTCTGTTCCTCTGACCCTCTCCTCTGCTCTTCTGACCCTCTCCTCTGCTCCTCTGACCCTCTCCTCTGTTCCTCTGACATTCTCCTCTGCGCCTCTGACCCTCTCCTCTGCTTCTCTGACGCTCTCCTCTGTTTCTCTGACCCTCTGTTCCCCTGACCCTCTCCTCTGCTCCTCTAACCCTCTCCTCTTCTCCTCTGAAACTCTCCTCTGCTCCTCTGACCCTCTCCTCTGTTCCTCTGACCCTCTCGTCTTCTACTCTGACCCTATCCTCAACTCCTCTGACCCTTTACTCTAATCTTCTGACCCTCTGTTCCTCTGACTCTCTCCTCTGTTACTCTGACCCTCTCCTCTGTTCCTCTGACCCTCTCCTCTGCTCCTCTGACCCTCTCCTCTGTTCCTCTGTCCCTCTCCTCAGTTCCTCTGACCCACTGTTCCTCTGACCCTCTTCTCTGTTCCTCTGACACACTCCTCTGTTCCTCTGACCCTCTGTTCCTCTGTCCCTCTCCTCTGTTCCTCTGACCCTATCCTCTGCTACTCTGACCCTCTCCTCTATTACTCTGACCCTCTCCTCTGTTCCTCTGACTGTCTCCTCTGTTCCTCTGACCCTCTGTTCCTCTGACCCTATCCTCTGCTACTCTGACCCTCTCCTCTGTTCCTCTTACCCTCTGTTCCTCTGACCCTCTCCTCTGATCCTCTGACCCTCTGTTCCTCTGCCCCTCCCCTCTGTTCCTCTGACACTCTCTTCCTCTGTCTCTCTCCTCTGTTCCTCTGACCCTTCCTCTGTTCCTCTGACCCTCTCCTCTGTTCCTCTGACCCTCTCCTCTGCTCCTCTGACCATCTCCTCTTCTCAACTGAACCTCTCCTCTGCTCCTCTGCTCCTCTCCTCTGCTCCTCTGACCCTCTGTTCCTCTGTCCCTCTTCACTGTTCCTCTGACCCTCTGTTCCTCTGACCCGCTCCTCTGCTCCTCTGACCCTCTCCTCTGCTTCTCTGACCCTCTCCTCTGTTCCTCTGACCCTCTCCTCTGCTCCTCTGCTCCTCTTACCCTCTGTTCCTCTGACACTCTGTTCCTCTGACCCTCTCTTCTGCTCCTCTGACCCTCTCCTCTTCTCCTCTGAACCTCTCCACTGCTCCTCTGACCCTATCCTCTGTTCCTCTGACCCTCTCCTCTGCTCCTCTGACCCTCTCCTCTTCTCCATAACCTCTCCTCTGCTCCTCTACTCTGCTCCTCTGACCCTCTCCTCTGTTCCTCTGACGCTCTCCTCTGCTCCTCTGACCCTCTCCTCTGCTTCTCTCACGCTCTCCTCTGTTCCTCTGACCCTATGTTACTCTGACCCTCTCCTCTGTTCCTCTGACACTCTGTTCCTCTGTCCCTCTCCTCTGTTCCTCTGACGCTCTGTTCCTCTGACCCTCTCCTCTGTTCCTCTGACCCACTCCTCTGTTCCTCTGACAATCTGTTCCTCTGTCCCTCTCCTCTGTTCCTCTGACCCACTCCTCTGTTCCTCTGACCCTCTGTTCTTCTGACCCTCTCCTCTGGTCCTCTGACCCTCTCCTCTGCTCCTCTCACCCTCTCCACTGTTCCTCTGACCCTCTCTTCCTCTGACCCTCTGTTCCCCTGACCCTCTCCTCTGCTCCTCTGACCCTCTCCTCTTTTCCTCTGAACCTCTCCTCTGCTCCTCTGACCCTCTCCTCTGTTCCTCTGACCCTCTCGTCTTCTCCTCTGACCCTCTCCTCTGCTCCTCTGACCGTTTACTCTAATCCTCTGACCCTCTGTTCCTCTGACCCTCTCCTCTGTTACTCTGACCCTCTCCTCTGCTCCTCTGATCCTCTCCTCTGCTTCTCTGACCCTCTCCTCTGCTCCTCTGACCCTCTCCTCTGCTCCTCTGACCCTCTCCTCTGCTTCTCTGACCCTCTCCTCTGCTCCTCTGACCCTCTCCTCTGCTTCTCTGACCCTCTCCTCTGCTCCTCTGACCCTCTCCTCTGCTCCTCTGACCCTCTGTTCCTCTGTCCCTCTCCTCTGTTCCTCTGACCCACTGTTCCACTGACCCTCTTCTCTGTTCCTCTGACACACTCCTCTGTTCCTCTGACCCTCTGTTCCTCTGTCCCTCTCCTCAGTTTCTCTGACCCACTCCTCTGTTCCTCTGACCCTCTCCTCTGCTCCTCTGACCCTCTCCTCTGCTTCTCTGACGCTCTCCTCTGTTCCTCTGACACTCTCCACTGCTCCTCTGACCCTCTCCTCTGTTCCTCTGACCCTCTCCTCTGCTCCTCTGACCATCTCCTCTTCTCCACTGAACCTCTCCTCTTCTCCTCTGCTCCTCTCCTCTGCTCCTCTGACCCTCTCCTCTGTTCCTCTGATGCTCTCCTCTGCTCCTCTGACCCTCTCGTCTGCTTCTCTGACGCTCTCCTCTGTTCCTCTGACACTCTCCACTGTTCCTCTGACCCTCTCCTCTATTACTTTGACCCTCTCCTCTGTTCCTCTGACCGTCTCCTCTGTTCCTCTGACCCTCTGTTCCTCTGACCCTCTCCTCTGCTCCTCTGACCCTCTGTCCCTCTGACCCTCTCCTCTGTTCCTCTGACCCACTCCTCTGTTCCTCTGACCCTCTGTTCCTCTGTCCCTCTCCTCTGTTCCTCTGACCCACTCCTCTGTTCCTCTGTTCCTCTGGTCCTCTGACCCGCTCTTCTGCTCCTCTGACCCTCTGTTTCTCTGACCCTCTCCTCTTCTCCTCTGACCCTCTCCTCTGCTCCTCTGACCCTCTCCTCTGTTCTACTGACCCTCTCCTCTGTTCCTCTGACCCTCTCCTCCTCTGTTCCTCTGACCCTCTCCTCTGCTCCTCTGACCCTCTCCTCTACTCCACTGACCCTCTCCTCTGTTCCTCTGACCCTCTGTTTCTCTGTCCCTCTCCTCTGTTCCTCTGACCCTCTGTTCCTCTGACCCTCTCCTCTGTTTCTCTGACCCACTCCTCTGTTCCTCTGACCCTTTGTTCCTCTGGACCTCTCCTCTGCTCCTCTGACCCACTCCTCTGTTCCTCTGACCCTCTCTTCTGCTCCTCTGACCCTCTCCTCTGTTCCTCTTACCCTCTGTTCCTCTGACCCTCTCCTCTGTTCCTCTGACCCTCTGTTCCTCTGCCCCTCCCCTCTGTTCCTCTGACACTCTGTTCCTCTGTCTCTCTCCTCTGTTCCTCTGACCCTTCCTCTGTTCCTCTGACCCTCTCTTTTGCTCCTCTGACCCTCACCTCTGTTCCTCTGACCCTCTCCTCTGCTCCTCTGACCATCTCCTCTTCTCCACTGAACCTCTCCTCTGCTCCTCTGCTCCTCTCCTCTGCTCCTCTGACCCTCTCCTCTGTTCCTCTGACGCTCTCCTCTGCTTCTCTGATCCTCTGCTCCTCTGACCTTCTCCTCTTTACCTCTGACCCTCTCCTCTGTTCCTCTGACCCTCTCCTCTGTTCCTCTGACCCTCTCCTCTGCTCCTCTGACCCTCTCCTCTGTTCCTCTGACCCTCTCCTCTGTTCCTTTGACCCTCTCCTCTGCATCCTCTGACCCTCTCCTCTGCTCCTCTGCTCCTCTTACCCTCTATTCCTCTGACACTCTGTTCCTCTGACCCTCTCTTCTGCTCCTCTGACCCTCTCCTCTTCTCCTCTGACACTCTGTTCCTCTGACCTTCTCCTCTGTTCCTCTGACCCTCTGTTCCTCTGTATCTCTCCTCTGTTCCTCTGACCCACTCTTCTGTAACTCTGACCCTCTCTTCTGGTCCTCTGATCCTCTCCTCTGTTCCTCTGACCCTCTCCTCTGCTCCTCTGACCCTCTCCTCTGCTCCTCTGACCCTCTCCTCTGCTCCTCTGCTCCTCTTACCCTCTGTTCCTCTGACACTCTGTTCCTCTGACCCTCTCCTCTGCTTTTCTGACCCTCTCCTCTTCTCCTCTGAGACTCTCCTCTGCTGGTCTGACCCTCTCCTCTGTTCCTCTGACCCTCTCCTCTGTTCCTCTGACCCTCTGACCTTCTCCTCTGTTCCTCTGACCCTCTGTTCCTCTGACCCTCTCCTCTGTTCCTCTGACCCACTCCTCTGTTCCTCTGACCTTCTGTTCCTCTATACCTCTCCTCTGTTCCTCTGACCCACTCCTCTGTTCCTCTGACTTTCTCTTCTGCTCCTCTGACCCTCTCCTCTGTTCCTCTGACCCTCTGTTCCTCTGACGCTCTCCTCTGTTCCTCTGACCCTCTCCTCTGCTCCTCTGACCCTGTCCTCTGTAACTCTGACCCTCTGTTCCTCTGTCCCTCTCCTCTGTTCCTCTGACCCACTCCTCTTCTCCTCTGAACCTCTACTCTGCTCCTCTGACCCTCTCCTCTGTTCCTCTGACCCTCTCGTCTTCTCCTCTGACCCTCTCCTCTGCTCCTCTGACCCTCTCCTCTAATCCACTGACCCTCTGTTCCTCTGACCCTCTCCTCTGTTACTCTGACCCTGTCCTCTGCTCCTCTGACCTTCTCCTCTGTTCCTCTGACCCTCTCCTCTGTTCCTCTGACCCTCTCCTCTGCTCCTTTGACCCTCTCCTCTGTTCCTCTGACCCTCTCCTCTGCTCCTCTGACCCTCTCCTCTGCTTCTCTGACCCTCTCTTCTGTTCCTCTGACCCTCTCCTCTGTTCCTCTGACCCTCTGTTCCTCTGTCCCTCTGACACTCTTCTCTGTTCCTCTGACACACTCCTCTGTTCCTCTGACCCTCTGTTCCTCTGTCCCTCTCCTCTGTTCCTCTGACCCTCTCCTCTGCTCCTCTGACCCTCTCCTCTGCTCCTCTGACCCTCTCCTGTTCCTCTGACCCCCTCCTCTGCTCCTCTGACCCTCTCCTCTTCTCCACTTAACCTCTCCTCTGCTCCTCTGCTCCTCTCCTCTGCTCCTCTGACCCTCTCCTCTGTTCCTCTGACGCTCTCCTCTGCTCCTCTGACCCTCTCTCTCTGCTTCTCTCACGCTCTCCTCTGTTCCTCTGACCCTATGTTACTCTGACCCTCTCCTCTGTTCCTCTGACCCTCTGTTCCTCTGTCCCTCTCCTCTGTTCCTCTGACGCTCTGTTCCTCTGACCCTCTCCTCTGTTCCTCTGACCCACTCCTCTGTTCCTCTGACAATCTGTTCCTCTGTCCCTCTCCTCTGTTCCTCTGACCCACTCCTCTGTTCCTCTGACCCTCTGTTCTTCTGACCCTCTCCTCTGGTCCTCTGACTCTCTCCTCTGCTCCTCTCACCCTCTCCACTGTTCCTCTGACCCTCTCTTCCTCTGACCCTCTGTTCCCCTGACCCTCTCCTCTGTTCCTCTGACGCTCTGTTCCTCTGACCCTCTCCTCTTTTCCTCTGAACCTCTCCTCTGCTCCTCTGACCCTCTCCTCTGTTCCTCTGACCCTCTCGTCTTCTCCTCTGACCCTCTCCTCTGCTCCTCTGACCGTTTACTCTAATCCTCTGACCCTCTGTTCCTCTGACCCTCTCCTCTGTTACTCTGACCCTCTCCTCTGCTCCTCTGATCCTCTCCTCTGTTCCTCTGACCCTCTCCTCTGTTCCTCTGACCCACTCCTCTGTTCCTCTGACAATCTGTTCCTCTGTCCCTCTCCTCTGTTCCTCTGACCTACTCCTCTGTTCCTCTGACCCTCTGTTCTTCTGACCCTCTCCTCTGGTCCTCTGACCCTCTCCTCTGCTCCACTCACCCTCTCCACTGTTCCTCTGACCCTCTCTTCCTCTGACCCTCTGTTCCCCTGACCCTCTCCTCTGCTCCTCTGACCCTCTCCTCTTTTCCTCTGAACCTCTCCTCTGCTCCTCTGACCCTCTCCTCTGTTCCTCTGACCCTCTCATCTTCTTCTCTGACCCTCTCCTCTGCTCCTCTGACCGTTTACTCTAATCCTCTGACCCTCTGTTCCTCTGACCCTCTCCTCTGTTACTCTGACCCTCTCCTCTGCTCCTCTGATCCTCTCCTCTGTTCCTCTGACCCTCTCCTCTGCTCCTCTGACCCTCTCCTCTGTTCCTCTGACCCTCTGTTCCTCTGTCCCTCTCCTCTGTTCCTCTGACCCACTGTTCCACTGACCCTCTTCTCTGTTCCACTGACCCTCTTCTCTGTTCCTCTGACACACTCCTCTGTTCCTCTGACCCTCTGTTCCTCTGTCCCTCTCTTCAGTTCCTCTGACCCACTCCTCTGTTCTTCTGACCCTCTCCTCTGCTCCTCTGACCCTCTGCTCCTCTGCTCCTCTCCTCTGCTCCTCTGACCCTCTCCTCTGTTCCTCTGACGCTCTCCTCTGCTCCTCTGACCCTCTCCTCTGCTTCTCTGACGCTCTCCTCTGTTCCTCTGACACTCTCCACTGCTCCTCTGACCATCTCCTCTGTTCCTCTGACCCTCTCCTCTGCTCCTCTGACCATCTCCTCTTCTCCACTGAACCTCTCCTCTTCTCCTCTGCTCCTCTCCTCTGCTCCTCTGACCCTCTCCTCTGTTCCTCTGATGCTCTCCTCTGCTCCTCTGACCCTCTCCTCTGCTTCTCTGACCCTCTCCTCTGTTCCTCTGACACTCTCCACTGTTCCTCTGACCCTCTCCTCTATTACTTTGACCCTCTCCTCTGTTCCTCTGACCGTCTCCTCTGTTCCTCTGACCCTCTGTTCCTCTGACCTTCTCCTCTGTTCCTCTGACCCTCTGTTCCTCTGTCCCTCTCCTCTGCTCCTCTGACCATCTGTCCCTCTGACCCTCTCCTCTGTTCCTTTGACCCACTCCTCTTTTCCTCTGACCCTCTGTTCCTCTGTCCCTCTCCTCTGTTCCTCTGACCCACTCCTCTGTTCCTCTGACCCTCTGTTCCTCTGTCCCTCTCCTCTGCTCCTTTGACCCTCTGTCCCTCTGACCCTCTCCTCTGTTCCTTTGACCCACTCCTCTTTTCCTCTGACCCTCTGTTCCTCTGTCCCTCTCCTCTGTTCCTCTGACCCACTCCTCTGTTGCTCTGACCCTCTGTTCCTCTGACCCGCTCCTCTGCTCCTCTGACCCTCTCCTCTGCTCCTCTGACCCTCACCTCTGTTCTACTGACCCTCTCCTCTGTTCCTCTGACCCTCTCCTCTGCTCCTCTGACGCTCTCCTCTACTCCACTGACCCTCTCCTCTGTTCCTCTGACCCTCTGTTTCTCTGTCCCTCTCCTCTGTTCCTCTGACCCTCTGTTCCTCTGACCCTCTCCTCTGTTCCTCTGACCCACTCCTCTGTTCCTCTGACCCTTTGTTCCTCTGTACCTCTCCTCTGTTCCTCTTACCCACTCCTCTGTTCCTCTGACCCTCTCTTCTGCTCTATCTGACCCTCTCCTCTGTTCCTCTGACCCTCTCCTCTGTTCCTCTGACCCTCTGTTCCTCTGCCCCTCCCCTCTGTTCCTCTGACACTCTGTTCCTCTGTCTCTCTCCTCTGCTCCTCTGACCTTCTCCTCTGCTTCTCTGACCCTCTCCTCTGTTCCTCTGACCCTCTCCTCTGCTCCTCTTACCCTCTGTTCCTCTGACACTCTGTTCCTCTGACCCTCTCTTCTGCTCCTCTGACCCTCTCCTCTTCTCCTCTCCTCTGCTCCTCTGACCCTCTCCTCTGTTCCTCTGACCCTCTGTTCCTCTGACCTTCTCCTCTGTTCCTCTGTTTCTCTGTCCCTCTCCTCTGTTCCTCTGACCCTCTGTTCCTCTGACCTTCTCCTCTGCTCCTCTGACCCTCTCTTCTGTTCCTCTGACCCTCTCCTCTGCTCTTCTGACCCTCTCCTCTCTTCATCTGACCCTCTCCTCTGCTCCTCTGACCTTCTCCTCTGCTCCTCTGACCTTCTCTTCTGTTCCTCTGACCCTCTCCTCTGCTCCTCTGACCCTCTCCTCTGCTTCTCTGACGCTCTCCTCTGTTCTTCTGACACTCTCCACTGCTCCTCTGACCCTCTCCTCTGTTCCTCTGACCCTCTCCTCTGCTCCTCTGACCATCTCCTCTTCTCCACTGAACCTCTCCTCTTCTCCTCTGCTCCTCTCCTCTGCTCCTCTGACCCTCTCCTCTGTTCCTCTGATGCTCTCCTCTGCTCCTCTGACCCTCTCCTCTGCTTCTCTGACGCTCTCCTCTGTTCCTCTGACACTCTCCACTGTTCCTCTGACCCTCTCCTCTATTACTTTGACCCTCTCCTCTGTTCCTCTGACCGTCTCCTCTGTTCCTCTGACCCTCTGTTCCTCTGACCCTCTCCTCTGCTCCTCTGACCCTCTGACCCTCTCCTCTGTTCCTCTGACCCACTCCTCTGTTCCTCTGACCCTCTGTTCCTCTGTCCCTCTCCTCTGTTCCTCTGACCCACTCCTCTGTTCCTCTGACCCTCTGTTCCTCTGGTCCTCTGACCCGCTCTTCTGCTCCTCTGACCCTCTGTTCCTCTGACCCTCTCCTCTTCTCCTCTGACCCTCTCCTCTGCTCCTCTGACCCTCTCCTCTGTTCTACTGACCCTCTCCTCTGTTCCTCTGACCCTCTCCTCTGCTCCTCTGACCCTCTCCTCTACTCCACTGACCCTCTCCTCTGTTCCTCTGACCCTCTGTTTCTCTGTCCCTCTCCTGTTCCTCTGACCCTCTGTTCCTCTGACCCTCTCCTCTGTTTCTCTGACCCACTCCTCTGTTCCTCTGACCCTTTGTTCCTCTGTACCTCTCCTCTGCTCCTCTGACCCACTCCTCTGTTCCTCTGACCCTCTCTTCTGCTCCTCTGACCCTCTCCTCTGTTCCTCTTACCCTCTGTTCCTCTGACCCTCTCCTCTGTTCCTCTGACCCTCTGTTCCTCTGCCCCTCCCCTCTGTTCCTCTGACACTCTGTTCCTCTGTCTCTCTCCTCTGTTCCTCTGACCCTTCCTCTGTTCCTCTGACCCTCTCTTTTGCTCCTCTGACCCTCACCTCTGTTCCTCTGACCCTCTCCTCTGCTCCTCTGACCATCTCCTCTTCTCCACTGAACCTCTCCTCTGCTCCTCTCCTCTGCTCCTCTGACCCTCTCCTCTGTTCCTCTGATGCTCTCCTCTACTCCTCTGCTCCTCTGACCTTCTCCTCTGTTTCTCTGACCCTCTCCTCTGTTCCTCTGACCCTCTCCTCTGTTCCTCTGACCCTCTCCTCTGGTCCTCTGACCCTCTCCTCTGCTCCTCTGACCATCGCCTCTGTGCCTCTGACCCTCTCCTCTGTTCCTGTGACCCTCTCCTCTGCTCCTCTGACCCTCGCCTCTGCTCCTCTGACCCTCTCCTCTGCTCCTCTGCTCCTCTTACCCTCTGTTCCTCTGACACTCTGTTCCTCTGACCCTCTCTTCTGCTCCTCTGACCCTCTCCTCTTCTCCTCTGACACTCTGTTCCTCTGACCTTCTCCTCTGTTCCTCTGACCCTCTGTTTCTCTGTCCCTCTCCTCTGTTCCTCTGACCCTCTGTTCCTCTGACCCTCTCCTCTGTTCCTCTGACCCACTCCTCTGTTCCTCTGACCCTCTGTTCCTCTGTACCTCTCCTCTGTTCCTCTGACCCACTCCTCTGTAACTCTGACCCTCTCTTCTGGTCCTCTGATCCTCTCCTCTGTTCCTCTGACCCTCTCCTCTGCTCCTCTGACCCTCTGTTCCTCTGACCCTCTGTTCCTCTGACGCTCTCCTCTGTTCCTCTGACCCTCTCCTTTGCTCCTCTGACCCTGTCCTCTGTTCCTCTGACCCTCTGTTCCTCTGTCCCTCTCCTCTGTTCCTCTGACCCTCTCCTCTGTTTTCTGACCCACTCCTCTTCTCCTCTGAACCTCTACTCTGCTCCTCTGACCCTCTCCTCTGTTCCTCTGACCCTCTCGTCTTCTCCTCTGACCCTCTCCTCTGCTCCTCTGACCCTCTCCTCTAATCCACTGACCCTCTGCTCCTCTGACCCTCTCCTCTCTTCATCTGACCCTCTCCTCTGCTCCTCTGACCTTCTCCTCTGCTCCTCTGACCTTCTCTTCTGTTCCTCTGACCCTCTCCTCTGCTCTTCTGACCCTCTCCTCTCTTCATCTGACCCTCTCCTCTGCTCCTCTGACCTTCTCCTCTGCTCCTCTGACCTTCTCTTCTGTTCCTCTGACCCTCTCCTCTGCTCCTCTGACCCGCTCCTCTGACCCTCTCCTCTGCTCCTCTGACCCACTGTTCCTCTGACACTCTTCTCTGTTCCTCTGACACACTCCTCTGTTCCTCTGACCCTCTGTTCCTCTGTCCCTCTCCTCTGTTCCTCTGACCCTCTCCTCTGCTCCTCTGACCCTCTCCTCTGCTCCTCTGACCCTCTCCTCTGTTCCTCTGACCCCTCCTCTGCTCCTCTGACCCTCTCCTCTTCTCCACTTAACCTCTCCTCTGCTCCTCTGCTCCTCTCCTCTGCTCCTCTGACCCTCTCCTCTGCTTCTCTCACGCTCTCCTCTGTTCCTCTGACCCTATGTTACTCTGACCCTCTCCTCTGTTCCTCTGACCCTCTGTTCCTCTGTCCCTCTCCTCTGTTCCTCTGACGCTCTGTTCCTCTGACCCTCTCCTCTGTTCCTCTGACCCACTCCTCTGTTCCTCTGACAATCTGTTCCTCTGTCCCTCTCCTCTGTTCCTCTGACCCACTCCTCTGTTCCTCTGACCCTCTGTTCTTCTGACCCTCTCCTCTGGTCCTCTGACTCTCTCCTCTGCTCCTCTCACCCTCTCCACTGTTCCTCTGACCCTCTCTTCCTCTGACCCTCTGTTCCCCTGACCCTCTCCTCTGTTCCTATGACGCTCTGTTCCTCTGACCCTCTCCTCTTTTCCTCTGAACCTCTCCTCTGCTCCTCTGACCCTCTCCTCTGTTCCTCTGACCCTCTCGTCTTCTCCTCTGACCCTCTCCTCTGCTCCTCTGACCGTTTACTCTAATCCTCTGACCCTCTGTTCCTCTGACCCTCTCCTCTGTTACTCTGACCCTCTCCTCTGCTCCTCTGATCCTCTCCTCTGTTCCTCTGACCCTCTCCTCTGTTCCTCTGACCCACTCCTCTGTTCCTCTGACAATCTGTTCCTCTGTCCCTCTCCTCTGTTCCTCTGACCCACTCCTCTATTCCTCTGACCCTCTGTTCTTCTGACCCTCTCCTCTGGTCCTCTGACCCTCTCCTCTGCTCCCACTCACCCTCTCCACTGTTCCTCTGACCCTCTCTTCCTCTGACTCTCTGTTCCCCTGACCCTCTCCTCTGCTCCTCTGACCCTCTCCTCTTTTCCTCTGAACCTCTCCTCTGCTCCTCTGACCCTCTCTCCTCTGCTCCTCTGACCGTTTACTCTAATCCTCTGACCCTCTGTTCCTCTGACCCTCTCCTCTGTTACTCTGACCCTCTCCTCTGCTCCTCTGATCCTCTCCTGTTCCTCTGACCCTCTCCTCTGCTCCTCTGACCCTCTCCTCTTTTCCTCTGACCCTCTGTTCCTCTGTCCCTCTCCTCTGTTCCTCTGACCCACTGTTCCACTGACCCTCTTCTCTGTTCCACTGACCCTCTTCTCTGTTCCTCTGACACACTCCTCTGTTCCTCTGACCCTCTGTTCCTCTGTCCCTCTCTTCAGTTCCTCTGACCCACTCCTCTGTTCCTCTGACCCTCTCCTCTGCTCCTCTGACCCTCTGCTCCTCTGCTCCTCTCCTCTGCTCCTCTGACCCTCTCCTCTGTTCCTCTGACGCTCTCCTCTGCTCCTCTGACCCTCTCCTCTGCTTCTCTGACCCTCTCCTCTGTTCCTCTGACACTCTCCACTGTTCCTCTGACCCTCTCCTCTATTACTTTGACCCTCTCCTCTGTTCCTCTGACCGTCTCCTCTGTTCCTCTGACCCTCTGTTCCTCTGACCTTCTCCTCTGTTCCTCTGACCCTCTGTTCCTCTGTCCCTCTCCTCTGCTCCTCTGACCCTCTGACCCTCTCCTCTGTTCCTTTGACCCACTCCTCTTTTCCTCTGACCCTCTGTTCCTCTGTCCCTCTCCTCTGTTCCTCTGACCCACTCCTCTGTTGCTCTGACCCTCTGTTCCTCTGACCCTCTCCTCTGGTCCTCTGACCCGCTCTTCTGCTCCTCTGACCCTCTCCTCTGGTCCTCTGACCCGCTCTTCTGCTCCTCTGACCCTCTGTTCCTCTGACCCTCTCCTCTGCTCCTCTGACCCTCTCCTCTGCTCCTCTGACCCTCACCTCTGTTCTACTGACCCTCTCCTCTTTTCCTCTGACCCTCTCCTCTGCTCCTCTGACCCTCTCCTCTACTCCACTGACCCTCTCCTCTGTTCATCTGACCCTCTGTTTCTCTGTCCCTCTCCTCTGTTCCTCTGACCCTCTGTTCCTCTGACCCTCTCCTCTGTTCCTCTGACCCACTCCTCTGTTCCTCTGACCCTTTGTTCCTCTGTACCTCTCCTCTTTTCCTCTGACCCACTCCTCTGTTCCTCTGACCCTCTCTTCTGCTCTATCTGACCCTCTCCTCTGTTCCTCTGACCCTCTCCTCTGTTCCTCTGACCCTCTGTTCCTCTGCCCCTCCCCTCTGTTCCTCTGACACTCTGTTCCTCTGTCTCTCTCCTCTGCTCCTCTGACCTTCTCCTCTGTTTCTCTGACCCTCTCCTCTGTTCCTCTGACCCTCTGTTCCTCTGTCCCTCTCCTCTGTTCCTCTGACCCACTCCTCTGTTCCTCTGACCCTCTGTTCCTCTGTCCCTCTCCTCTGCTCCTTTGACCCTCTGTCCCTCTGACCCTCTCCTCTGGTCCTTTGACCCACTCCTCTTTTCCTCTGACCCTTTGTTCCTCTGTACCTCTCCTCTTTTCCTCTGACCCACTCCTCTGTTCCTCTGACCCTCTCTTCTGCTCCTCTGACCCTCTCCTCTGCTTCTCTGACCCTCTCCTCTGTTCCTCTGACACTCTCCACTGTTCCTCTGACCCTCTCCTCTATTACTTTGACCCTCTCCTCTGTTCCTCTGACGTCTCCTCTGTTCCTCTGACCCTCTGTTCCTCTGACCTTCTCCTCTGTTCCTCTGACCCTCTGTTCCTCTGTCCCTCTCCTCTGCTCCTCTGACCCTCTGACCCTCTCCTCTGTTCCTTTGACCCACTCCTCTTTTCCTCTGACCCTCTGTTCCTCTGTCCCTCTCCTCTGTTCCTCTGACCCACTCCTCTGTTGCTCTGACCCTCTGTTCCTCTGACCCTCTCCTCTGGTCCTCTGACCCGCTCTTCTGCTCCTCTGACCCTCTCCTCTGGTCCTCTGACCCGCTCTTCTGCTCCTCTGACCCTCTGTTCCTCTGACCCTCTCCTCTGCTCCTCTGACCCTCTACTCTGCTCATCTTACCCTAACCACAGTTCCACTGACACTCTACTCTGTTCCTCTGACCATCTCCTCTGGTCATCTGACCCTCTCCTCTACTCCACTGACCCTCTCCTCTGTTCATCTGACCCTCTGTTTCTCTGTCCCTCTCCTCTGTTCCTCTGACCCTCTGTTCCTCTGACCCTCTCCTCTGTTCCTCTGACCCACTCCTCTGTTCCTCTGACCCTTTGTTCCTCTGTACCTCTCCTCTTTTCCTCTGACCCACTCCTCTGTTCCTCTGACCCTCTCTTCTGCTCTATCTGACCCTCTCCTCTGTTCCTCTGACCCTCTCCTCTGTTCCTCTGACCCTCTGTTCCTCTGCCCCTCCCCTCTGTTCCTCTGACACTCTGTTCCTCTGTCTCTCTCCTCTGCTCCTCTGACCCTCTCCTCTGTTCCTCTGACCCTATCGTCTGTTGCTCTGACCCTGTCCTCTTTTCCTATGAACCTATCCTCTGCGCCTCTGAACCTCTCCTCTGCTCCTCTGACCCTCTCCTCTGTTCTACTGACCCTCTCCTCTGCTCCTCTGACCCTCTCCTTTGCTCCTCTGACCCTCTCCTCTTACCCTCTGTTCCTCTGACACTCTGTTCCTCTGACCCTCGCTTCTGCTCCTCTGACCCTCTCCTCTTCTCCTCTGAACCTCTCCTCTGCTCCTCTGACCCTCTCCTCTGTTCCTCTGACCCTCTCCTCTGTTCCTCTGACCCTCTGTTCCTCTGACCTTCTCCTCTGTTCCTCTGACCCTCTGTTCCTCTGACGCTCTCCTCTGTTCCTCTGACCCTCTCCTCTGTTCCTCTGACCCTGTCCTCTGTTCCTCTGACCCTGTCCTCTGTTCCTCTGTCCCTCTCCTCTGTTCCTCTGACGCTCTCCTCTGTTCCTCTGACCCACTCCTCTTCTCCTCTGAACCTCTACTCTGCTCCTCTGACCCTCTCCTCTGTTCCTCTGACCCTCTCGTCTTCTCCTCTGACCCTCTCCTCTGCTCCTCTGACCCTCTACTCTAATCCACTGACCCTCTGTTCCTCTGACCCTCTACTCTGTTCCTCTGACCCTCTGTTCCTCTGTCCCTCTCCTCTGTTCCTCTGACCCACTGTTCCTCTGACACTCTTCTCTGTTCCTCTGACACACTCCTCTGTTCCTCTGACCCTCTGTTCCTCTCCTCTGTTCCTCCGACCCACTCCTCTGTTCCTCTGACCCTCTCCTCTGCTCCTCTGACCCTCTCCTCTGTTCCTCTGACTTTCTCCTCTGCTCCTCTGACCCTCTCCTCTTCTCCTCTGAACCTCTCCTCTGCTCCTCTGCTCCTCTCCTCTGCTCCTCTGGCCCTCTCCTCTGCTCCTCTGACACTCTCCTCTGCTCCTCTGAACCTCTCCTCTGCTTCTCTGACGCTCTCCTCTGTTCCTCTGACCCTCTGTTACTCTGACCCTCTCCTCTGTTCCTCTGACCCTCTGTTCCTCTGTCCCTCTCCTCTGTTCCTCTGACGCTCTGTTCCTCTGACCCTCTCCTCTGTTCCTCTGACCCACTCTTCTGTTCCTCTGACAATCTGTTCCTCTGTCCCTCTCCTCTGTTCCTCTGACCCACTCCTCTGTTCCTCTGACCCTCTGTTTCTCTGACCCTGTCCTCTGACCCTCTTTTCTGCTCCTCTGACCCTCTCCACTGTTCCTCTGACCCTCTCTTCCTCTGACCCTCTGTTCCCCTGACCCTCTCCTCTGCTCCTCTGACCCTCTCCTCTTTTCCTCTGAACCTCTCCTCTGCTCCTCTGACCCTCTCCTCTGTTCCTCTGACCCTCTCGTCTTCTCCTCTGACCCTCTCCTCTGCTCCTCTGACCCTTTACTCTAATCCTCTGACCCTCTGTTCCTCTGACCCTCTCCTCTGTTACTCTGACCCTCTCCTCTGCTCCTCTGATCCTCTCCTCTGTTCCTCTGACCCTCTCCTCTGTTCCTCTGACCCTCTGTTCCTCTGACCTTCTCCTCTGTTCCTCTGACCCTCTGTTCCTCTGACCCTCTCCTCTGTTCCTCTGAACCACTCCTCTGTTCCTCTGACCCTCTGTTCCTCTATACCTCTCCTCTGTTCCTCTGACCCACTCCTCTGTTCCTCTGACCTTCTCTTCTGCTCCTCTGACCCTCTCCTCTGTTCCTCTGACCCTCTGTTCCTCTGACGCTCTCCTCTGTTCCTCTGACCCTCTCCTCTGCTCCTCTGACCCTCTCCTCTGCTCCTCTGACCCTCTCCTCTACTCCACTGACCCTCTCCTCTGTTCATCTGACCCTCTGTTTCTCTGTCCCTCTCCTCTGTTCCTCTGACCCTCTGTTCCTCTGACCCTCTCCTCTGTTCCTCTGACCCACTCCTCTGTTCCTCTGACCCTTTGTTCCTCTGTACCTCTCCTCTGTTCCTCTGACCCACTCCTCTGTTCCTCTGACCCTCTCTTCTGCTCCTCTGACCCTCTCCTCTGTTCCTCTGACCCTCTCCTCTGTTCCTCTGACCCTCTGTTCCTCTGCCCCTCCCCTCTGTTCCTCTGACACTCTGTTCCTCTGTCTCTCTCCTCTGCTCCTCTGACCTTCTCCTCTGTTTCTCTGACCCTCTCCTCTGTTCCTCTGAACCTCTCCTCTGCTCCTCTGCTCCTCTCCTCTGCTCCTCTGACCCTCTCCTCTGTTCCTCTGACACTCTCCTCTGCTCCTCTGAACCTCTCCTCTGCTTCTCTGACGCTCTCCTCTGTTCCTCTGACCCTCTGTTACTCTGACCCTCTCCTCTGTTCCTCTGACCCTCTGTTCCTCTGTCCCTCTCCTCTGTTCCTCTGACGCTCTGTTCCTCTGACCCTCTCCTCTGTTCCTCTGACCCACTCTTCTGTTCCTCTGACAATCTGTTCCTCTGTCCCTCTCCTCTGTTCCTCTGACCCACTCCTCTGTTCCTCTGACCCTCTGTTTCTCTGACCCTGTCCTCTGACCCTCTTTTCTGCTCCTCTGACCCTCTCCACTGTTCCTCTGACCCTCTCTTCCTCTGACCCTCTGTTCCCCTGACCCTCTCCTCTGCTCCTCTGACCCTCTCCTCTTTTCCTCTGAACCTCTCCTCTGCTCCTCCTGACCCTCTCCTCTGTTCCTCTGACCCTCTCGTCTTCTCCTCTGACCCTCTCCTCTGCTCCTCTGACCCTTTACTCTAATCCTCTGACCCTCTGTTCCTCTGACCCTCTCCTCTGTTACTCTGACCCTCTCCTCTGCTCCTCTGATCCTCTCCTCTGTTCCTCTGACCCTCTCCTCTGTTCCTCTGACCCTCTGTTCCTCTGACCTTCTCCTCTGTTCCTCTGACCCTCTGTTCCTCTGACCCTCTCCTCTGTTCCTCTGAACCACTCCTCTGTTCCTCTGACCCTCTGTTCCTCTATACCTCTCCTCTGTTCCTCTGACCCACTCCTCTGTTCCTCTGACCTTCTCTTCTGCTCCTCTGACCCTCTCCTCTGTTCCTCTGACCCTCTGTTCCTCTGGCGCTCTCCTCTGTTCCTCTGACCCTCTCCTCTGCTCCTCTGACCCTCTCCTCTGCTCCTCTGACCCTCTCCTCTACTCCACTGACCCTCTCCTCTGTTCATCTGACCCTCTGTTTCTCTGTCCCTCTCCTCTGTTCCTCTGACCCTCTGTTCCTCTGACCCTCTCCTCTGTTCCTCTGACCCACTCCTCTGTTCCTCTGACCCTTTGTTCCTCTGTACCTCTCCTCTGTTCCTCTGACCCACTCCTCTGTTCCTCTGACCCTCTCTTCTGCTCTATCTGACCCTCTCCTCTGTTCCTCTGACCCTCTCCTCTGTTCCTCTGACCCTCTGTTCCTCTGCCCCTCCCCTCTGTTCCTCTGACACTCTGTTCCTCTGTCTCTCTCCTCTGCTCCTCTGACCTTCTCCTCTGTTTCTCTGACCCTCTCCTCTGCTCCTCTGACCCTCTCCTCTGTTCTACTGACCCTCTCCTCTGCTCTTCTGACCCTCTCCTCTTCTCCTCTGAACCTCTCCTCTGCTCCTCTGACCCTCTCCTCTGTTCCTCTGACCCTCTCCTCTGTTCCTCTGACCCTCTGTTCCTCTGACCTTCTCCTCTGTTCCTCTGACCCTCTGTTCCTCTGACGCTCTCCTCTGTTCCTCTGACCCTCTGTTCCTCTGTTCTTCTCCTCTGTTCCTCCGACCCACTCCTCTGTTCCTCTGACCCTCTCCTCTGCTCCTCTGACCCTCTCCTCTGTTCCTCTGACTTTCTCCTCTGCTCCTCTGACCCTCTCCTCTTCTCCTCTGAACCTCTCCTCTGTTCCTCTGACACTCTCCTCTGCTCCTCTGAACCTCTCCTCTGCTTCTCTGGCCGCTCTCCTCTGTTCCTCTGACCCTCTGTTACTCTGACCCTCTCCTCTGTTCCTCTGACCCTCTGTTCCTCTGTCCCTCTCCTCCGTTCCTCTGACGCTCTGTTCCTCTGACCCTCTCCTCTGTTCCTCTGACCCACTCTTCTGTTCCTCTGACAATCTGTTCCTCTGTCCCTCTCCTCTGTTCCTCTGACCCTCTGTTTCTCTGACCCTGTCCTCTGACCCTCTTTTCTGCTCCTCTGACCCTCTCCACTGTTCCTCTGACCCTCTCTTCCTCTGACCCTCTGTTCCCCTGACCCTCTCCTCTGCTCCTCTGACCCTCTCCTCTTTTCCTCTGAACCTCTCCTCTGCTCCTCTGACCCTCTCCTCTGTTCCTCTAACCCTCTCGTCTTCTCCTCTGACCCTCTCCTCTGCCCCTTTACTCTAATCCTCTGACCCTCTGTTCCTCTGACCCTCTCCTCTGTTACTCTGACCCTCTCCTCTGCGCCTCTGACCCTTTCCTTTGCTCCTCTGACCCTCTCCTCTGCTCCTCTGACCCTCTCCTCTGCTCCTCTGACCCTCTCCTCTGTTCCTCTGACCCTCTCCTCTGCTCCTCTGACCCTCTCCTCTGCTCCTCTGACCCTCTCCTCTGTTCCTCTGACCCTCTCCTCTGCTCCTCTGACCCTCTGCTCCTCTGTCCCTCTCCTCTGTTCCTCTGACCCACTGTTCCTCTGACCCTCTTCTCTGTTCCTCTGACACACTCCTCTGTTCCTCTGACCCTCTGTTCCTCTGTCCCTCTCCTCAGTTCCTCTGACCCATTCCTCTGTTCCTCTGACCCTCTCCTCTGCTCCTCTGACCCTCTCCTCTGCTCCTCTGACCCTCTCCTCTGCTCCTCTGCTCCTCTTACCCTCTGTTCCTCTGACACTCTGTTCCTCTGACCCTCTCCTCTTCTCCTCTGAACCTCTCCTCTGCTCCTCTGACCCTCTCCTCTGTTCCTCTGACCCTCTCCTCTGTTCCTCTGACCCTCTGTTCCTCTGACCTTCTCCTCTGTTCCTCTGACCCTCTGTTCCTCTGACCCTCTCCTCTGTTCCTCTGAACCACTCCTCTGTTCCTCTGACCCTCTGTTCCTCTATACCTCTCCTCTGTTCCTCTGACCCACTCCTCTGTTCCTCTGACCTTCTCTTCTGCTCCTCTGACCCTCTCCTCTGTTCCTCTGACCCTCTGTTCCTCTGACGCTCTCCTCTGTTCCTCTGACCCTCTCCTCTGCTCCTCTGACCCTGTCCTCTGTTCCTCTGACCCTCTGTTCCTCTGTCCCTCTCCTCTGTTCCTCTGACCCTCTCCTCTGTTTCTCTGACCCACTCCTTTTCTCCTCTGAACCTCTACTCTGCTCCTCTGACCCTCTCCTCTGTTCCTCTGACCCTCTGTTCCTCTATACCTCTCCTCTGTTCCTCTGACCCACTCCTCTGTTCCTCTGACCTTCTCTTCTGCTCCTCTGACCCTCTCCTCTGTTCCTCTGTCCTCTGTTCCTCTGACCCTCTGTTCCTCTGTCCCTCTCCTCTGTTCCTCTGACCCTCTCCTCTGTTTCTCTGACCCACTCCTTTTCTCCTCTGAACCTCTACTCTGCTCCTCTGACCCTCTCCTCTGTTCCTCTGACCCTCTCGTCTTCTCCTCTGACCCTCTCCTCTGCTCCTCTGACCCTCTCCTCCAATCCACTGACCCTCTGTTCCTCTGACCCTCTCCTCTGTTACTCTGACCCTCTCCTCTGCTCCTCTGATCTTCTCCTCTGTTCCTCTGACCCTCTCCTCAGCTCCTCTGACCCTCTCCTCTGCTCCTCTGACCCTCTCCTCTGCTTCTCTGACCCTCTCTTCTGTTCCTCTGACCCTCTCCTCTGTTCCTCTGACCCTCTGTTCCTCTGTCGCTCTCCTCTGTTCCTCTGACCCACTGTTGCTCTGACACTCTTCTCTGTTCCTCTGACCCACTCCTCTGTTCCTCTGACCCTCTCCTCTGCTCCTCTGACCCTTTACTCTAATCCTCTGACCCTCTGTTCCTCTGACCCTCTCCTCTGTTACTCTGACCCTCTCCTCTGCTCCTCTGATCCTCTCCTCTGTTCCTCTGACCCTCTCCTCTGTTCCTCTGACCCTCTTCTCTGTTCCTCTGACACACTCCTCTGTTCCTCTGACCCTCTGTTCCTCTGTCCCTCTCCTCAGTTCCTCTGACCCATTCCTCTGTTCCTCTGACCCTCTCCTCTGCTCCTCTGACCCTCTCCTCTGCTCCTCTGACCCTCTCCTCTGCTCCTCTTACCCTCTGTTCCTCTGACACTCTGTTCCTCTGACCCTCTCTTCTGCTCCTCTGACCCTCTCCTCTTCTCCTCTGAACCTCTCCTCTGCTCCTCTGACCCTCTCCTCTGTTCCTCTGACCCTCTCCTCTGTTCCTCTGACCCTCTGTTCCTCTGACCTTCTCCTCTGTTCCTCTGACCCTCTGTTCCTCTGACCCTCTCCTCTGTTCCTCTGAACCACTCCTCTGTTCCTCTGACCCTCTGTTCCTCTATACCTCTCCTCTGTTCCTCTGACCCACTCCTCTGTTCCTCTGACCCTCTCCTCTGCTCCTCTGACCCTCTCCTCTGCTCCTCTGCTCCTCTTACCCTCTGTTCCTCTGACACTCTGTTCCTCTGACCCTCTCCTCTGCTCCTCTGACCCTCTTCTCTGCTCCTCTGACCCTTTCCTCTGTTCCTCTGACCCTCTCCTCTGTTCCTCTGACCCTCTGTTCCTCTGTCCCTCTCCTCTGTTCCTCTGACCCACTGTTCCTCTGACCCTCTTCTCTGTTCCTCTGACACACTCCTCTGTTCCTCTGACCCTCTGTTCCTCTGTCCCTCTCCTCAGTTCCTCTGACCCATTCCTCTGTTCCTCTGACCCTCTCCTCTGCTCCTCTGACCCTCTCCTCTGCTCCTCTGACCCTCTCCTCTGCTCCTCTGCTCCTCTTACCCTCTGTTCCTCTGACACTCTGTTCCTCTGACCCTCTCCTCTGCTCCTCTGAACCTCTCCTCTGCTCCTCTGACCCTCTCCTCTGTTCCTCTGACCCTCTCCTCTGTTCCTCTGACCCTCTGTTCCTCTGACCTTCTCCTCTGTTCCTCTGACCCTCTGTTCTTCTGACCCTCTCCTCTGTTCCTCTGAACCACTCCTCTGTTCCTCTGACCCTCTGTTCCTCTATACCTCTCCTCTGTTCCTCTGACCCACTCCTCTGTTCCTCTGACCTTCTCTTCTGCTCCTCTGACCCTCTCCTCTGTTCCTCTGACCCTCTGTTCCTCTGACGCTCTCCTCTGTTCCTCTGACCCTCTCCTCTGCTCCTCTGACCCTGTCCTCTGTTCCTCTGACCCTCTGTTCCTCTGTCCCTCTCCTCTGTTCCTCTGACCCTCTCCTCTGTTTCTCTGACCCACTCCTTTTCTCCTCTGAACCTCTACTCTGCTCCTCTGACCCTCTCCTCTGTTCCTCTGACCCTCTGTTCCTCTATACCTCTCCTCTGTTCCTCTGACCCACTCCTCTGTTCCTCTGACCTTCTCTTCTGCTCCTCTGACCCTCTCCTCTGTTCCTCTGTCCTCTGTTCCTCTGACCCTCTGTTCCTCTGTCCCTCTCCTCTGTTCCTCTGACCCTCTCCTCTGTTTCTCTGACCCACTCCTTTTCTCCTCTGAACCTCTACTCTGCTCCTCTGACCCTCTCCTCTCTTCCTCTGACCCTCTCGTCTTCTCCTCTGACCCTCTCCTCTGCTCCTCTGACCCTCTCCTCCAATCCACTGACCCTCTGTTCCTCTGACCCTCTCCTCTGTTACTCTGACCCTCTCCTCTGCTCCTCTGATCTTCTCCTCTGTTCCTCTGACCCTCTCCTCCAGCTCCTCTGACCCTCTCCTCTGCTCCTCTGACCCTCTCCTCTGCTTCTCTGACCCTCTCTTCTGTTCCTCTGACCCTCTCCTCTGTTCCTCTGACCCTCTGTTCCTCTGTCGCTCTCCTCTGTTCCTCTGACCCACTGTTGCTCTGACACTCTTCTCTGTTCCTCTGACCCACTCCTCTGTTCCTCTGACCCTCTCCTCTGCTCCTCTGACCCTTTACTCTAATCCTCTGACCCTCTGTTCCTCTGACCCTCTCCTCTGTTACTCTGACCCTCTCCTCTGCTCCTCTGATCCTCTCCTCTGTTCCTCTGACCCTCTCCTCTGTTCCTCTGACCCTCTTCTCTGTTCCTCTGACACACTCCTCTGTTCCTCTGACCCTCTGTTCCTCTGTCCCTCTCCTCAGTTCCTCTGACCCATTCCTCTGTTCCTCTGACCCTCTCCTCTGCTCCTCTGACCCTCTCCTCTGCTCCTCTGACCCTCTCCTCTGCTCCTCTTACCCTCTGTTCCTCTGACACTCTGTTCCTCTGACCCTCTCTTCTGCTCCTCTGACCCTCTCCTCTTCTCCTCTGAACCTCTCCTCTGCTCCTCTGACCCTCTCCTCTGTTCCTCTGACCCTCTCCTCTGTTCCTCTGACCCTCTGTTCCTCTGACCTTCTCCTCTGTTCCTCTGACCCTCTGTTCCTCTGACCCTTTCCTCTGTTCCTCTGAACCACTCCTCTGATCCTCTGACCCTCTGTTCCTCTATACCTCTCCTCTGTTCCTCTGACCCACTCCTCTGTTCCTCTGACCTTCTCTTCTGCTCCTCTGACCCTCTCCTCTGTTCCTCTGACCCTCTGTTCCTCTGACGCTCTCCTCTGTTCCTCTGACCCTCTCCTCTGCTCCTCTGACCCTGTCCTCTGTTCCTCTGACCCTCTGTTCCTCTGTCCCTCTCCTCTGTTCCTCTGACCCTCTCCTCTGTTTCTCTGACCCACTCCTTTTCTCCTCTGAACCTCTACTCTGCTCCTCTGACCCTCTCCTCTGTTCCTCTGACCCTCTGTTCCTCTATACCTCTCCTCTGTTCCTCTGACCCACTCCTCTGTTCCTCTGACCTTCTCTTCTGCTCCTCTGACCCTCTCCTCTGTTCCTCTGTCCTCTGTTCCTCTGTTCCTCTGTCCCTCTCCTCTGTTCCTCTGACCCTCTCCTCTGTTTCTCTGACCCACTCCTTTTCTCCTCTGAACCTCTACTCTGCTCCTCTGACCCTCTCCTCTGTTCCTCTGACCCTCTCGTCTTCTCCTCTGACCCTCTCCTCCAATCCACTGACCCTCTGTTCCTCTGACCCTCTCCTCTGTTACTCTGACCCTCTCCTCTGTTCCTCTGACCCTCTCCTCTGTTCCTCTGACCCTCTGTTCCTCTGCCCCTCCCCTCTGTTCCTCTGACACTCTGTTCCTCTGTCTCTCTCCTCTGCTCCTCTGACCTTCTCCTCTGCTCCTCTGACCCTCTCCTCTGTTCCTCTGACCCTCTCCTCTGTTCCTCTGACCCTCTCCTCTGCTCCTCTGACCCTCTCCTCTGCATCCTCTGACCCTCTCCTCTGTTCTACTGACCCTCTCCTCTGCTCTTCTGACCCTCTCCTCTGCTCCTCTGACCCTCTCCTCTTACCCTCTGTTCCTCTGACACTCTGTTCCTCTGACCCTCTCTTCTGCTCCTCTGACCCTCTCCTCTTCTCCTCTGAACCTCTCCTCTGCTCCTCTGACCCTCTCATCTGTTCCTCTGACCCTCTCCTCTGTTCCTCTGACCCTCTGTTCCTCTGACCTTCTCCTCTGTTCCTCTGACCCTCTGTTCCTCTGACGCTCTCCTCTGTTCCTCTGACCCTCTGTTCCTCTGTTCTTCTCCTCTGTTCCTCCGACCCACTCCTCTGTTCCTCTGACCCTCTCCTCTGCTCCTCTGACCCTCTCCTCTCTCTGTTCCTCTGACTTTCTCCTCTGCTCCTCTGACCCTCTCCTCTACTCCACTGACCCTCTCCTCTGTTCATCTGACCCTCTGTTTCTCTGTCCCTCTCCTCTGTTCCTCTGACCCTCTGTTCCTCTGACCCTCTCCTCTGTTCCTCTGACCCACTCCTCTGTTCCTCTGACCCTTTGTTCCTCTGTACCTCTCCTCTTTTCCTCTGACCCACTCCTCTGTTCCTCTGACCCTCTCTTCTGCTCTATCTGACCCTCTCCTCTGTTCCTCTGACCCTCTCCTCTGTTCCTCTGACCCTCTGTTCCTCTGCCCCTCCCCTCTGTTCCTCTGACACTCTGTTCCTCTGTCTCTCTCCTCTGCTCCTCTGACCTTCTCCTCTGTTTCTCTGACCCTCTCCTCTGTTCCTCTGACCCTCTGTTCCTCTGTCCCTCTCCTCTGTTCCTCTGACCCACTCCTCTGTTCCTCTGACCCTCTGTTCCTCTGTCCCTCTCCTCTGCTCCTTTGACCCTCTGTCCCTCTGACCCTCTCCTCTGTTCCTTTGACCCACTCCTCTTTTCCTCTGACCCTTTGTTCCTCTGTACCTCTCCTCTTTTCCTCTGACCCACTCCTCTGTTCCTCTGACCCTCTCTTCTGCTCCTCTGACCCTCTCCTCTGCTTCTCTGACCCTCTCCTCTGTTCCTCTGACACTCTCCACTGTTCCTCTGACCCTCTCCTCTATTACTTTGACCCTCTCCTCTGTTCCTCTGACGTCTCCTCTGTTCCTCTGACCCTCTGTTCCTCTGACCTTCTCCTCTGTTCCTCTGACCCTCTGTTCCTCTGTCCCTCTCCTCTGCTCCTCTGACCCTCTGACCCTCTCCTCTGTTCCTTTGACCCACTCCTCTTTTCCTCTGACCCTCTGTTCCTCTGTCCCTCTCCTCTGTTCCTCTGACCCACTCCTCTGTTGCTCTGACCCTCTGTTCCTCTGACCCTCTCCTCTGGTCCTCTGACCCGCTCTTCTGCTCCTCTGACCCTCTCCTCTGGTCCTCTGACCCGCTCTTCTGCTCCTCTGACCCTCTGTTCCTCTGACCCTCTTCTCTGATCCTCTGACCATCTACTCTGCTCCTCTAACCCTCACCTCTGTTCTACTGACCCTCTCCTCTGTTCCTCTGACCCTCTCCTCTGCTCCTCTGACCCTCTCCTCTACTCCACTGACCCTCTCCTCTGTTCATCTGACCCTCTGTTTCTCTGTCCCTCTCCTCTGTTCCTCTGACCCTCTGTTCCTCTGACCCTCTCCTCTGTTCCTCTGACCCACTCCTCTGTTCCTCTGACCCTTTGTTCCTCTGTACCTCTCCTCTGTTCCTCTGACCCTCTCCTCTGTTCCTCTGACCCTCTCCTTTGCTCCTCTGACCCTCTCCTCTGTTCCTCTGCCCCTCTCCTCTGTTCCTCTGACCCTCTCCTCTGTTCCTCTGACCATCTCCTCTGCTCCTCTGACCCTCTCCTCTTACCCTCTGTTCCTCTGACACTCTGTTCCTCTGACCCTCGCTTCTGCTCCTCTGACCCTCTCCTCTTCTCCTCTGAACCTCTCCTCTGCTCCTCTGACCCTCTCCTCTGTTCCTCTGACCCTCTCCTCTGTTCCTCTGACCCTCTGTTCCTCTGACCTTCTCCTCTGTTCCTCTGACCCTCTGTTCCTCTGACGCTCTCCTCTGTTCCTCTGACCCTCTCCTCTGTTCCTCTGACCCTGTCCTCTGTTCCTCTGACCCTGTCCTCTGTTCCTCTGTCCCTCTCCTCTGTTCCTCTGACGCTCTCCTCTGTTCCTCTGACCCACTCCTCTTCTCCTCTGAACCTCTACTCTGCTCCTCTGACCCTCTCCTCTGTTCCTCTGACCCTCTCGTCTTCTCCTCTGACCCTCTCCTCTGCTCCTCTGACCCTCTACTCTAATCCACTGACCCTCTGTTCCTCTGACCCTCTACTCTGTTCCTCTGACCCTCTGTTCCTCTGTCCCTCTCCTCTGTTCCTCTGACCCACTGTTCCTCTGACACTCTTCTCTGTTCCTCTGACACACTCCTCTGTTCCTCTGACCCTCTGTTCCTCTCCTCTGTTCCTCCGACCCACTCCTCTGTTCCTCTGACCCTCTCCTCTGCTCCTCTGACCCTCTCCTCTGTTCCTCTGACTTTCTCCTCTGCTCCTCTGACCCTCTCCTCTTCTCCTCTGAACCTCTCCTCTGCTCCTCTGCTCCTCTCCTCTGCTCCTCTGACCCTCTCCTCTGTTCCTCTGACACTCTCCTCTGCTCCTCTGAACCTCTCCTCTGCTTCTCTGACGCTCTCCTCTGTTCCTCTGACCCTCTGTTACTCTGACCCTCTCCTCTGTTCCTCTGACCCTCTGTTCCTCTGTCCCTCTCCTCTGTTCCTCTGACGCTCTGTTCCTCTGACCCTCTCCTCTGTTCCTCTGACCCACTCTTCTGTTCCTCTGACAATCTGTTCCTCTGTCCCTCTCCTCTGTTCCTCTGACCCACTCCTCTGTTCCTCTGACCCTCTGTTTCTCTGACCCTGTCCTCTGACCCTCTTTTCTGCTCCTCTGACCCTCTCCACTGTTCCTCTGACCCTCTCTTCCTCTGACCCTCTGTTCCCCTGACCCTCTCCTCTGCTCCTCTGACCCTCTCCTCTTTTCCTCTGAACCTCTCCTCTGCTCCTCTGACCCTCTCCTCTGTTCCTCTGACCCTCTCATCTTCTCCTCTGACCCTCTCCTCTGCTCCTCTGACCCTTTACTCTAATCCTCTGACCCTCTGTTCCTCTGACCCTCTCCTCTGTTACTCTGACCCTCTCCTCTGCTCCTCTGATCCTCTCCTCTGTTCCTCTGACCCTCTCCTCTGTTCCTCTGACCCTCTGTTCCTCTGACCTTCTCCTCTGTTCCTCTGACCCTCTGTTCCTCTGACCCTCTCCTCTGTTCCTCTGAACCACTCCTCTGTTCCTCTGACCCTCTGTTCCTCTATACCTCTCCTCTGTTCCTCTGACCCACTCCTCTGTTCCTCTGACCTTCTCTTCTGCTCCTCTGACCCTCTCCTCTGTTCCTCTGACCCTCTGTTCCTCTGACGCTCTCCTCTGTTCCTCTGACCCTCTCCTCTGCTCCTCTGACCCTCTCCTCTGCTCCTCTGACCCTCTCCTCTACTCCACTGACCCTCTCCTCTGTTCATCTGACCCTCTGTTTCTCTGTCCCTCTCCTCTGTTCCTCTGACCCTCTGTTCCTCTGACCCTCTCCTCTGTTCCTCTGACCCACTCCTCTGTTCCTCTGACCCTTTGTTCCTCTGTACCTCTCCTCTGTTCCTCTGACCCACTCCTCTGTTCCTCTGACCCTCTCTTCTGCTCCTCTGACCCTCTCCTCTGTTCCTCTGACCCTCTCCTCTGTTCCTCTGACCCTCTGTTCCTCTGCCCCTCCCCTCTGTTCCTCTGACACTCTGTTCCTCTGTCTCTCTCCTCTGCTCCTCTGTCCTTCTCCTCTGCTCCTCTGTCCCTCTCCTCTGTTCCTCTGACCCTCTTCTCTGGTCCTTTGTACCTATCCTCTGGTTCCTCTGACCCTCTCCTCTGCTCCTCTGACCCTCTCCTCTGCTCCTCTGACCCTCTCCTCTGTTCTACTGACCCTCTCCTCTGCTCTTCTGACCCTCTCCTCTGCTCCTCTGACCCTCTCCTCTTACCCTCTGTTCCTCTGACACTCTGTTCCTCTGACCCTCTCTTCTGCTCCTCTGACCCTCTCCTCTTCTCCTCTGAACCTCTCCTCTGCTCCTCTGACCCTCTCCTCTGTTCCTCTGCCCCTCTCCTCTGTTCCTCTGACCCTCTGTTCCTCTGACCTTCTCCTCTGTTCCTCTGACCCTCTGTTCCTCTGACGCTCTCCTCTGTTCCTCTGACCCTCTGTTCCTCTGTTCTTCTCCTCTGTTCCTCCAAACCCACTCCTCTGTTCCTCTGACCCTCTCCTCTGCTCCTCTGACCCTCTCCTCTGTTCCTCTGACTTTCTCCTCTGCTCCTCTGACCCTCTCCTCTTCTCCTCTGAACCTCTCCTCTGTTCCTCTGACACTCTCCTCTGCTCCTCTGAACCTCTCCTCTGCTTCTCTGACGCTCTCCTCTGTTCCTCTGACCCTCTGTTACTCTGACCCTCTCCTCTGTTCCTCTGACCCTCTGTTCCTCTGTCCCTCTCCTCTGTTCCTCTGACGCTCTGTTCCTCTGACCCTCTCCTCTGTTCCTCTGACCCACTCTTCTGTTCCTCTGACAATCTGTTCCTCTGTCCCTCTCCTCTGTTCCTCTGACCCTCTGTTTCTCTGACCCTGTCCTCTGACCCTCTTTTCTGCTCCTCTGACCCTCTCCACTGTTCCTCTGACCCTCTCTTCCTCTGACCCTCTGTTCCCCTGACCCTCTCCTCTGCTCCTCTGACCCTCTCCTCTTTTCCTCTGAACCTCTCCTCTGCTCCTCTGACCCTCTCCTCTGTTCCTCTGACCCTCTCGTCTTCTCCTCTGACCCTCTCCTCTGCCCCTTTACTCTAATCCTCTGACCCTCTGTTCCTCTGACCCTCTCCTCTGCTCCTCTGACCCTCTCCTCTGCCCCTCTGACCATCTCCTCTGTCCCTCTGAGCCTCTCCTCTGCTCCTCTGACCCTCTCCTCTGCTCCTCTGACCATCTCCTCTGTCCCTCTGAGCCTCTCCTCTGCTCCTCGGACCCGCTCCGCTGCTTCTCTGACCCTCTCCTCTGTTCCTCTGACCCTCTCCTCTGTTCCTCTGACCCTCTGTTCCTCTGTCCCTCTCCTCTGTTCCTCTGACCCACTGTTCCTCTGACCCTCTTCTCTGTTCCTCTGACACACTCCTCTGTTCCTCTGACCCTCTGTTCCTCTGTCCCTCTCCTCAGTTCCTCTGAACCATTCCTCTGTTCCTCTGACCCTCTCCTCTGCTCCTCTGACCCTCTCCTCTGCTCCTCTGACCCTCTCCTCTGCTCCTCTGCTCCTCTTACCCTCTGTTCCTCTGACACTCTGTTCCTCTGACCCTCTCCTCTTCTCCTCTGAACCTCTCCTCTGCTCCTCTGACCCTCTCCTCTGTTCCTCTGACCCTCTCCTCTGTTCCTCTGACCCTCTGTTCCTCTGACCTTCTCCTCTGTTCCTCTGAACCACTCCTCTGTTCCTCTGACCCTCTGTTCCTCTATACCTCTCCTCTGTTCCTCTGACCCACTCCTCTGTTCCTCTGACCTTCTCTTCTGCTCCTCTGACCCTCTCCTCTGTTCCTCTGACCCTCTGTTCCTCTGACGCTCTCCTCTGTTCCTCTGACCCTCTCCTCTGCTCCTCTGACCCTGTCCTCTGTTCCTCTGACCCTCTGTTCCTCTGTCCCTCTCCTCTGTTCCTCTGACCCTCTCCTCTGTTTCTCTGACCCACTCCTTTTCTCCTCTGAACCTCTACTCTGCTCCTCTGACCCTCTCCTCTGTTCCTCTGACCCTCTGTTCCTCCATACCTCTCCTCTGTTCCTCTGACCCACTCCTCTGTTCCTCTGACCTTCTCTTCTGCTCCTCTGACCCTCTCCTCTGTTCCTCTGTCCTCTGTTCCTCTGACCCTCTGTTCCTCTGTCCCTCTCCTCTGTTCCTCTGACCCTCTCCTCTGTTTCTCTGACCCACTCCTTTTCTCCTCTGAACCTCTACTCTGCTCCTCTGACCCTCTCCTCTGTTCCTCTGACCCTCTCGTCTTCTCCTCTGACCCTCTCCTCTGCTCCTCTGACCCTCTCCTCCAATCCACTGACCCTCTGTTCCTCTGACCCTCTCCTCTGTTACTCTGACCCTCTCCTCTGCTCCTCTGATCTTCTCCTCTGTTCCTCTGACCCTCTCCTCAGCTTTTCTGACCCTCTCCTCTGCTCCTCTGACCCTCTCCTCTGCTTCTCTGACCCTCTCTTCTGTTCCTCTGACCCTCTCCTCTGTTCCTCTGACCCTCTGTTCCTCTGTCGCTCTCCTCTGTTCCTCTGACCCACTGTTGCTCTGACACTCTTCTCTGTTCCTCTGACCCACTCCTCTGTTCCTCTGACCCTCTCCTCTGCTCCTCTGACCCTTTACTCTAATCCTCTGACCCTCTGTTCCTCTGACCCTCTCCTCTGTTACTCTGACCCTCTCCTCTGCTCCTCTGATCCTCTCCTCTGTTCCTCTGACCCTCTCCTCTGTTCCTCTGACCCTCTTCTCTGTTCCTCTGACACACTCCTCTGTTCCTCTGACCCTCTGTTCCTCTGTCCCTCTCCTCAGTTCCTCTGACCCATTCCTCTGTTCCTCTGACCCTCTCCTCTGCTCCTCTGACCCTCTCCTCTGCTCCTCTGACCCTCTCCTCTGCTCCTCTTACCCTCTGTTCCTCTGACACTCTGTTCCTCTGACCCTCTCTTCTGCTCCTCTGACCCTCTCCTCTTCTCCTCTGAACCTCTCCTCTGCTCCTCTGACCCTCTCCTCTGTTCCTCTGACCCTCTCCTCTGTTCCTCTGACCCTCTGTTCCTCTGACCTTCTCCTCTGTTCCTCTGACCCTCTGTTCCTCTGACCCTCTCCTCTGTTCCTCTGAACCACTCCTCTGTTCCTCTGACCCTCTGTTCCTCTATACCTCTCCTCTGTTCCTCTGACCCACTCCTCTGTTCCTCTGACCCTCTCCTCTGCTCCTCTGACCCTCTCCTCTGCTCCTCTGCTCCTCTTACCCTCTGTTCCTCTGACACTCTGTTCCTCTGACCCTCTCCTCTGCTCCTCTGACCCTCTCCTCTGCTTCTCTGACCCTCTCCTCTGTTCCTCTGACCCTCTCCTCTGTTCCTCTGACCCTCTGTTCCTCTGTCCCTCTCCTCTGTTCCTCTGACCCACTGTTCCTCTGACCCTCTTCTCTGTTCCTCTGACACACTCCTCTGTTCCTCTGACCCTCTGTTCCTCTGTCCCTCTCCTCAGTTCCTCTGACCCATTCCTCTGTTCCTCTGACCCTCTCCTCTGCTCCTCTGACCCTCTCCTCTGCTCCTCTGACCCTCTCCTCTGCTCCTCTGCTCCTCTTACCCTCTGTTCCTCTGACACTCTGTTCCTCTGACCCTCTCCTCTTCTCCTCTGAACCTCTCCTCTGCTCCTCTGACCCTCTCCTCTGTTCCTCTGACCCTCTCCTCTGTTCCTCTGACCCTCTGTTCCTCTGACCTTCTCCTCTGTTCCTCTGACCCTCTGTTCCTCTGACCCTCTCCTCTGTTCCTCTGAACCACTCCTCTGTTCCTCTGACCCTCTGTTCCTCTATACCTCTCCTCTGTTCCTCTGACCCACTCCTCTGTTCCTCTGACCTTCTCTTCTGCTCCTCTGACCCTCTCCTCTGTTCCTCTGACCCTCTGTTCCTCTGTCGCTCTCCTCTGTTCCTCTGACCCACTGTTGCTCTGACACTCTTCTCTGTTCCTCTGACCCACTCCTCTGTTCCTCTGACCCTCTCCTCTGCTCCTCTGACCCTTTACTCTAATCCTCTGACCCTCTGTTCCTCTGACCCTCTCCTCTGTTACTCTGACCCTCTCCTCTGCTCCTCTGATCCTCTCCTCTGTTCCTCTGACCCTCTCCTCTGTTCCTCTGACCCTCTTCTCTGTTCCTCTGACACACTCCTCTGTTCCTCTGACCCTCTGTTCCTCTGTCCCTCTCCTCCAGTTCCTCTGACCCATTCCTCTGTTCCTCTGACCCTCTCCTCTGCTCCTCTGACCCTCTCCTCTGCTCCTCTGACCCTCTCCTCTGCTCCTCTTACCCTCTGTTCCTCTGACACTCTGTTCCTCTGACCCTCTCTTCTGCTCCTCTGACCCTCTCCTCTTCTCCTCTGAACCTCTCCTCTGCTCCTCTGACCCTCTCCTCTGTTCCTCTGACCCTCTCCTCTGTTCCTCTGACCCTCTGTTCCTCTGACCTTCTCCTCTGTTCCTCTGACCCTCTGTTCCTCTGACCCTTTCCTCTGTTCCTCTGAACCACTCCTCTGATCCTCTGACCCTCTGTTCCTCTATACCTCTCCTCTGTTCCTCTGACCCACTCCTCTGTTCCTCTGACCTTCTCTTCTGCTCCTCTGACCCTCTCCTCTGTTCCTCTGACCCTCTGTTCCTCTGGCCGCTCTCCTCTGTTCCTCTGACCCTCTCCTCTGTTTCTCTGACCCACTCCTTTTCTCCTCTGAACCTCTACTCTGCTCCTCTGACCCTCTCCTCTGTTCCTCTGACCCTCTGTTCCTCTATACCTCTCCTCTGTTCCTCTGACCCACTCCTCTGTTCCTCTGACCTTCTCTTCTGCTCCTCTGACCCTCTCCTCTGTTCCTCTGTCCTCTGTTCCTCTGTTCCTCTGTCCCTCTCCTCTGTTCCTCTGACCCTCTCCTCTGTTTCTCTGACCCACTCCTTTTCTCCTCTGAACCTCTACTCTGCTCCTCTGACCCTCTCCTCTGTTCCTCTGACCCTCTCGTCTTCTCCTCTGACCCTCTCCTCCAATCCACTGACCCTCTGTTCCTCTGACCCTCTCCTCTGTTACTCTGACCCTCTCCTCTGCTCCTCTGATCTTCTCCTCTGTTCCTCTGACCCTCTCCTCAGCTCCTCTGACCCTCTCCTCTGCTCCTCTGACCCTCTCCTCTGCTTCTCTGACCCTCTCTTCTGTTCCTCTGACCCTCTCCTCTGTTCCTCTGACCCTCTGTTCCTCTGTCGCTCTCCTCTGTTCCTCTGACCCACTGTTCCTCTGACACTCTTCTCTGTTCCTCTGACCCACTCCTCTGTTCCTCTGACCCTCTCCTCTGCTCCTCTGACCCTCTCCTCTGCTCCTCTGACCCTCTCCTCTGTTCCTCTGACCCTCTGCTCCTCTCCTCTGCTCCTCTGACCCTCTCCTCTGTTCCTCTGACGCTCTCCTCTGCTCCTCTGACCCTCTCCTCTGCTTCTCTGGCAGCTCTCCTCTGTTCCTCTGACACTCTCCACTGCTCCTCTGACCATCTCCTCTGTTCCTCTGACCCTCTCCTCTGCTCCTCTGACCATCTCCTCTTCTCCACTGAACCTCTCCTCTTCTCCTCTGCTCCTCTCCTCTGCTCCACTGACCCTCTCCTCTGTTCCTCTGACGCTCTCCTCTGCTCCTCTGACCCTCTCCTCTGCTTCTCTGACCCTCTCCTCTGTTCCTCTGACACTCTCCACTGTTCCTCTGACCCTCTCCTCTATTACTTTGACCCTCTCCTCTGTTCCTCTGACCCTCTCCTCTGTTCCTCTGACCCTCTGTTCCTCTGACCTTCTCCTCTGTTCCTCTGACCCTCTGTTCCTCTGTCCCTCTCATCTGCTCCTCTGACCCTCTCCTCTGTTCCTTTGACCCACTCCTCTTTTCCTCTGACCCTCTGTTCCTCTGTCCCTCTCCTCTGTTCCTCTGACCCACTCCTCTGTTGCTCTGACCCTCTGTTCCTCTGACCCTCTCCTCTGGTCCTCTGACCCGCTCTTCTGCTCCTCTGACCCTCTCCTCTGGTCCTCTGACCCGCTCTTCTGCTCCTCTGACCCTCTGTTCCTCTGACCCTCTCCTCTGCTCCTCTGACCCTCTCCTCTGCGCCTCTGACCCTCTCCTCTGCGCCTCTGACCCTCCCCTCTGTTCTACTGACCCTCTCTTCTGTTCCTCTGACCCTCTCCTCTGCTCCTCTGACCCTGTCCTCTACTCCACTGACCCTCTCCTCTGTTCCTCTGACCCTCTGTTTCTCTGTCCCTCTCCTCTGTTCCTCTCACCCTCTGTTCCTCTGACCCTCTCCTCTGTTCCTCTGACCCACTCCTCTGTTCCTCTGACCCTTTGTTCCTCTGTACCTCTCCTCTGTTCCTCTGACCCACTCCTCTGTTCCTCTGACCCTCTCCTCTGTTCCTCTGACCCTCTCCTCTGTTACTCTGACCCTCTGTTCCTCTGACCCTCTCCTCTGTTCCTCTGACCCTCTCCTCTGCTCCTCTGACCCTCTCCCACTGCTCCTCTGACCCTCTCCTCTGATCAACTGACCCTCTCCTCTGCTCCTCTGACCCTCTCCTCTGCTCCTCTGACCCTCACTTCTGTTCTACTGACCCTCTCCTCTGTTCCTCTGACCCTCTCCTCTGCTCCTCTGACCCTCTCCACTACTCCACTGACCCTCTCCTCTGTTCCTCTGACCCTCTGTTTCTCTGTCCCTCTCCTCTGTTCCTCTGACCCTCTGTTCCTCTGACCCTCTCCTCTGTTCCTCTGACCCACTCCTCTGTTCCTCTGACCCTTTGTTCCTCTGTACCTCTCCTCTGTTCCTCTGACCCACTCCTCTGTTCCTCTGACCCTCTCTTCTGCTCCTCTGACCCTCTCCTCTGTTCCTCTGACCCTCTCCTCTGTTCCTCTGACCCTCTGTTCCTCTGCCCCTCCCCTCTGTTCCTCTGACACTCTGTTCCTCTGTCTCTCTCCTCTGCTCCTCTGACCTTCTCCTCTGTTTCTCTGACCCTCTCCTCTGTTCCTCTGACCCTCTCCTCTGTTCCTCTGACCCTCTCCTCTGCTCCTCTGACCCTCTCCTCTGCTCCTCTGACCCTCTCCTCTTACCCTCTGTTCCTCTGACACTCTGTTCCTCTGACCCTCTCTTCTGCTCCTCTGACCCTCTCCTCTTCTCCTCTAAACCTCTCCTCTGCTCCTCTGACCCTCTCCTCTGTTCCTCTGACCCTCTGTTCCTCTGACCTTCTCCTCTGTTCCTCTGACCCTCTGTTCCTCTGACGCTCTCCTGTTCCTCTGACCCTCTCCTCTGCTCCTCTGACCCTGTCCTCTGTTCCTTTGACCCTCTGTTCCTCTGTCCCTCTGACCCACTTCTCTTCTCCTCTGAACCTCTACTCTGCTCCTCTGACCCTCTCCTCTGTTCCTCTGACCCTCTCGTCTTCTCCTCTGACCCTCTACTCTAATCCACTGACCCTCTGTTCCTCTGACCCTCTACTCTGTTCCTCTGACCCTCTGTTCCTCTGTCCCTCTCCTCTGTTCCTCTGACCCACTGTTCCTCTGACACTCTTCTCTGTTCCTCTGACACACTCCTCTGTTCCTCTGACCCTCTGTTCCTCTGTTCTTCTCCTCTGTTCCTCCGACCCACTCCTCTGTTCCTCTGACCCTCTCCTCTGCTCCTCTGACCCTCTCCTCTGTTCCTCTGACTTTCTCCTCTGCTCCTCTGACCTTATCCTCCGCTCCATCTGACCCACTCCTCTGCTCCTCTGACACTCTACTCTGTTCCTCTGACACTCTCCTCTGCTCCTCTGAACCTCTCCTCTGCTTCTCTGACGCTCTCCTCTGTTCCTCTGACCCTCTGTTACTCTGACCCTCTCCTCTGTTCCTCTGACCCTCTGTTCCTCTGTCCCTCTCCTCTGTTCCTCTGACGCTCTGTTCCTCTGACCCTCTCCTCTGTTCCTCTGACCCACTCTTCTGTTCCTCTGACAATCTGTTCCTCTGTCCCTCTCCTCTGTTCCTCTGACCCACTCCTCTGTTCCTCTGACCCTCTGTTTCTCTGACCCTGTCCTCTGGTCCTCTGACCCTCTTTTCTGCTCCTCTGACCCTCTCCACTGTTCCTCTGACCCTCTCTTCCTCTGACGCTCTGTTCCTCTGACCCTCTCCTCTGTTCCTCTGACCCACTCTTCTGTTCCTCTGACAATCTGTTCCTCTGTCCCTCTCCTCTGTTCCTCTGACCCACTCCTCTGTTCCTCTGACCCTCTGTTTCTCTGACCCTGTCCTCTGGTCCTCTGACCCTCTTTTCTGCTCCTCTGACCCTCTCCACTGTTCCTCTGACCCTCTCTTCCTCTGACCCTCTGTTCCCCTGACCCTCTCCTCTGCTGCTCTGACCCACTCCTCTGTTCCTCTGACCCTCTCCTCTTCTCCTCTGACCCTCTCCTCTTCTCCACTGAACCTCTCCTCTGCTCCTCTGCTCCTCTCCTCTGCTCCTCTGCTCCTCTCCTCTGCTCCTCTGACCCTCTCCTCTGCTCCTCTGCGCCTCTCCTCTGCTCCTCTCCTCTGTTCCTCTGACGCTCTCCTCTGCTCCTCTGACCCTCTCCTCTGCTTCTCTGACGCTCTCTTCTGTTCCTCTGACACTCTCCACTGTTCCTCTGACCCTCTCCTCTATTACTTTGACCCTCTCCTCTGTTCCTCTGACCGTCTCCTCTGTTCCTCTGACCCTCTGTTCCTCTGACCCTCTCCTCTGTTCCTCTGACCCTCTGTTCCTCTGTCCCTCTCCTCTGCTCCACTGACCCTCTGTCCCTCTGACCCTCTCCTCTGTTCCTCTGACCCACTCCTCTGTTCCTCTGACCCTCTGTTCCTCTGTCCCACTCCTCTGTTCCTCTGACCCACTCCTCTGTTCCTCTGACCCTCTCTTCCTCTGACCCTCTCCTCTGGTCCTCTGACCCGCTCTTCTGCTCCTCTGACCCTCTGTTCCTCTGACCCTCTCCTCTGCTCCTCTGACCCTCTCCTCTGCTCCTCTGACCCTCTCCTCTGTTCTACTGACCCTCTCCTCTGTTCCTCTGACTTTCTCCTCTGCTCCTCTGACCCTCTCCTCTACTCCACTGACCCTCGCCTCTGTTCCTCTGACCCTCTGTTCCTCTGTCCCTCTTCACTGTTCCTCTGACCCTCTGTTCCTCTGACCCGCTCCTCTGCTCCTCTGACACTCTCCTTTGCTCCTCTGACCCTCTCCTCTGTTCCTCTGACCCTCTCCTCTGCTCCTCTGCTCCTCTTACCCTCTGTTCCTCTGACCCCCTGCTCCTCTGACCCCTGCTCCTCTGACCCCCTCTTCTTCTCCTCTCTTCCTCTGCCCCTCTCCTCTCTTCCTCTGCCCCTCTCCTCTCTTCCTCTGCCCCTCTCCTCTCTTCCTCTGACCCTCTCCTCTCTTCCTCTGACCCTCCTCTCTTCCTCTGACCCTCCTCTCTTCCTCTGACCCTCTCCTCTGTTCCTCTTACCCTCTGTTCCTCTGTCTCTCTCCTCTTTTCCTCTGACGCTCTGTTCCTCTGACCCTCTTCCCTGTTCCTCTGACCCACTCTTCTGTTCCTCTGACAATCTGTTCCTCTGACCCTCTCCTCTGCTCCTCTGATCCTCTCCTCTGTTTCTCTGACCCTCTGTTCCTCTGACCCTCTTCTCTGTTCCTCTAACCCTCTGTTGCTCTGCCCCTCCCCTCTATTCCTTTGACCCTCTGTTCCTCTGACCCTCTGTTCCTCTGACGCTCTCCTCTGTTCCTCTGACCCTCTCCTCTGTTCCTCTGACCCTGTCCTCTGTTCTTCTGACCCTCTCCTCTGTTATTCTGACCCTCTCCTGTGCTGCACTTACCCTCTCCTCTGCTCCTCTGACCCTCTTCTCTGTTCTTCTGACCCTCTCCTCTGTTCCTCTGACCCTCTCCTCTGCTCCTCTAACCCTCTCTTCTGTTCCTCTGACCCTCTCCTCTGTTCCTCTGACTCTCTCTTCCTCTGACCCTCTGTTCCTCTGACCCTCTCCTCTGTACCTCTGACCCTCTCCTCTGCTCCTGTGACTCTCTGTTCCTCTGACCCTCTGTTCCTCTGACCCTCTCCTCTGTTCCTCTGACCCTCTGTTCCCCTGACCCTCTCCTCTGTTCCTCTGACCCTGTCCTCTGCTCCTCTGACGCTCTGCATCTCTGACCCTCTCCTCTCTTCCTCTGACCGTCTCCTGTTTTCCTCTGACCTCTGCTCCTCTGACCTTCTCCTCTGCTCCTCTGACCCTCTCCTCTGTTCCTCTGACTTTCTCCTGTTCCTCTGACCCTCTCCTCTGTTCCTCTGATCCTCTCCTCTGCTCCTCTGACCCTCTCCTCTGCTCCACTGAACCGCTCCTCTGTTCCTCTGACCCTCTCCTCTGTTCCTCTGACCCGCTCCTCTGTTCCTCTGACTTTCTCCTCTGTTCCTCTGACCCTCTCGTCTGCTCCTCTGACCCTCTCCTCTGCTCCTCTGACCATCTCCTCTGTTCCTCTGACCCACTTCTCTGTTCTTCTGACCATCTGTTCCTCTGACCCTCTCCTCTGTTCTTCTGACCGTCTCCTCTGTTCCTCTGACCCTCTTCTCTGTTCCTCTGACCCTCTGTTCCTCTGACCCTCTCCTCTGTTCCTCTGACCATCTCCTCTTCTCCTCTGACCCTCTCCTCTGCTTCTCTGACCCTTTCCTCTGCTCCACTGACCCTCTCCTCTGCTTCTCTGACCCTCTCCTCTGTTCCTCTGACCCTCTCCTCTGTTGCTCTGACCGTCTTGTTCTCTGATCCTCTCCTCTGCTCCTCTGACCCTCTGTTCCTCTGACCCTCTGTTCCTCTGACCTTCTGTTTCTCTGACCCTCTCATCTGCTCCTTTGACCCTCTACTCTGGTCCTCTGACCCTCTCCTCTGCTCCTCTGACCCTCTCCTCTGCTCCTCTGACCCTCTGTGCTTCTGACCCTGTGCTTCTGACCCTCTGTGCTTCTGACCCTCTGTGCTTCTGACCCACTACTCTGCTCCTCTGACCTTGTCATCTGCTCCTCTGACCCTCTCCTCCAGCTCCTCTGACCCTATCCTCTTTTCCTCTGACCCTCTGTTCCTCTGACCCTCTCCTCTGTTCCTCTGACCCTCTTCTCTTCTCCTCTGACCCTCTCCTCTGCTTCTCTGACCCTTTCCTCTGTTCTTCTGACCCTCTGTTTTTCTGACCCTCTTCTCTGTTCCTCTGACCCTCTCCTCTTCTTCTCTGACCCTATCCTCTTTTCCTCTGACCCTCTGTTCCTCTGACCCTCTCCTCTGTTCCTCTGACCCTCTTCTCTTCTCCTCTGACCCTCTCCTCTGCTCCTCTGACCCTCTCCTCTTTTGCACTGACCCTCTCCTCTGTTCCTCTGACCCTCTGTTCCTCTGACCTTCTCCTCTGCTCCTCTGACCCTCTCCTCTCTTCCTCTGACCCTCTCCTCTGTTGCTCTGACCCTCTGTTCCTCTTACCCTCTCTTCTGTTCCTCTGACCCTCTCCTCTGTTCCTCTGATCCTCTCCTCTGCTCCTCTGACCCTCTCCTCTGCTCCTCTGAACCTCTCCTCTGTTCCTCTGACCCTCTCTTCTGTTCCTCTGACTTTCTCCTCTGTTCCTCTGACCCTCTCCTCTGTTCCTCTGACCCGCTCCTCTGTTCCTCTGACTTTCTCCTCTGTTCCTCTGACCCTCTCCTCTGCTCCTCTGACCATCTCCTCTGCTCCTCTGACCATCTCCTCTGTTCCTCTGACCCTCTGTTCCTCTGACCCTCTTCTCTGTTCCTCTGACCCTCTCCTCTGCTTCTCTGACCCTATCCTCTTTTCCACTGACCCTCTGTTCCTCTGACCCTCTCCTCTGTTCCTCTGACCCTCTTCTCTTCTCCTCTGACCCTCTCCTCTGCTCCTCTGACCCTCTCCTCTTTTGCACTGACCCTCTCCTCTGTTCCTCTGACCCTCTGTTCCTCTGACCTTCTCCTCTGCTCCTCTGACCCTCTCCTCTGTTGCTCTGACCCCCTGTTCCTCTGACCCTCTCCTCTGTTCCTCTGACCCTCTCCTCTGTTCCTCTGATCATCTCCTCTGCTCCTCTGAACCTCTCCTCTGTTCCTCTGACCCTCTCCTCTGTTCCTCTGACTTTCTCCTCTGTTCCTCTGACCCTCTCCTCTGCTCCTCTGACCCTCTCCTCTGTTCCTCTAACCCTCTCGTCTGCTCCTCTGACCCTCTCCTCTGCTCCTCTGACCCTCTCCTCTGCTCCTCTGACCCTCTCCTCTGTTCCTCTAACCCGCTCCTCTGCTCCTCTGACCCTCTCCTCTCTTCCTCTGACCCTCTCCTCTGTTCCTCTGACCCTCTGTTCTTCTGACCCTCTCCTCTGTTCCTCTGACCCTCTCCTCTGTTCCTCTGACCCTCTGTTCCTCTGTCCCTCTCCTCTTTTCCTCTGACGCTCTGTTCCTCTGACCCTCTTCCCTGTTCCTCTGACCCACTCTTCTGTTCCTCTGACAATCTGTTCCTCTGACCCTCTCCTCTGCTCCTCTGATCCTCTCCTCTGTTTCTCTGACCCTCTGTTCCTCTGACCCTCTTCTCTGTTCCTCTAACCCTCTGTTGCTCTGCCCCTCCCCTCTATTCCTTTGACCCCCTGTTCCTCTGACCCTCTGTTCCTCTGACGCTCTCCTCTGTTCCTCTGACCCTCTCCTCTGTTCCTCTGACCCTGTCCTCTGTTCTTCTGACCCTCTCCTCTGTTATTCTGACCCTCTCCTGTGCTGCACTTACCCTCTCCTCTGCTCCTCTGACCCTCTTCTCTGTTCTTCTGACCCTCTCCTCTGTTCCTCTGACCCTCTCCTCTGCTCCTCTAACCCTCTCTTCTGTTCCTCTGACCCTCTCCTCTGTTCCTCGGACTCTCTCTTCCTCTGACCCTCTGTTCCTCTGACCCTCTCCTCTGTACCTCTGACCCTCTCCTCTGCTCCTCTGACCCTCTGTTCCTCTGACCCTCTGTTTCTCTGACCCTCTCCTCTGTTCCTCTGACCCTCTGTTCCTCTGACCCTCTCCTCTGTTCCTCTGACCCTCTGTTCCCCTAACCCTCTCCTCTGTTCCTCTGACCCTGTCCTCTGCTCCTCTGACGCTCTGCATCTCTGACCCTCTCCTCTCTTCCTCTGACCGTCTCCTGTTTTCCTCTGACCTTCTGGTCCTCTGACCTTCTCCTCTGCTCCTCTGACCCTCTCCTCTGTTCCTCTGACTTTCTCCTGTTCCTCTGACCCTCTCCTCTGTTCCTCTGATCCTCTCCTCTGCTCCTCTGACCCTCTCCTCTGCTCCACTGAACCTCTCCTCTGTTCCTCTGACCCTCTTCTCTGTTCCTCTGACCCTCTTATCTGCTCCTCTCACCCTCTCCTCTGCTTCTCTGACCCTTTCCTCTGTTCCTCTGACCCTCTGTTCCTCTGACCCTCTTCTCTGTTCCTCTGACCCTCTTTTCTGCTCCTCTGACCCTATCTTCTTTTCCTCTGACCCTCTGTTCCTCTGACCCTCTCCTCTGTTCCTCTGACCCTCTTCTCTTCTCCTCTGACCCTCTCCTCTGCTCCTCTGACCCTCTCCTCTTTTGCACTGACCCTCTCCTCTGTTCCTCTGACCCTCTGTTCCTCTGACCTTCTACTCTGCTCCTCTGACCCTCTCCTCTGTTCCTCTGACCCTCTCCTCTGTTGCTCTGACCCTCTGTTCCTCTTACGCTCTCTTCTGTTCCTCTGACCCTCTCCTCTGTTCCTCTGATCCTCTCCTCTGCTCCTCTGACCCTCTCCTCTGCTCCTCTGAACCTCTCCTCTGTTCCTCTGACCCTCTCTTCTGTTCCTCTGACTTTCTCCTCTGTTCCTCTGACCCTCTCCTCTGTTCCTCTGACCCGCTCCTCTGTTCCTCTGACTTTCTCCTCTGTTCCTCTGACCCTCTCCTCTGCTCCTCTGACCATCTCCTCTGCTCCTCTGACCATCTCCTCTGTTCCTCTGACCCACTTCTCTGTTCTTCTGACCATCTGTTCCTCTGACCCTCTCCTCTGTTCCTCTGACCCTCTCCTCTGCTTCTCTGACCCTTTCCTCTGTTCCTCTGACCCTCTGTTCCTCTGACCCTCTTCTCTGTTCCTCTGACCCTCTCCTCTGCTTCTCTGACCCTATCCTCTTTTCCTCTGACCCTCTGTTCCTCTGACCCTCTCCTCTGTTCCTCTGACCCTCTTCTCTTCTCCTCTGACCCTCTCCTCTGCTCCTCTGACCCTCTCCTCTTTTGCACTGACCCTCTCCTCTGTTCCTCTGACCCTCTGTTCCTCTGACCTTCTCCTCTGCTCCTCTGACCCTCTCCTCTGTTCCTCTGACCCTCTACTCTGTTGCTCTGACCCTCTGTTCCTCTGACCCTCTCCTCTGTTCCTCTGACCCTCTCCTCTGTTCCTCTGATCATCTCCTCTTCTCCTCTGAACCTCTCCTCTGTTCCTCTGACCCTCTCCTCTGTTCCTCTGACTTTCTCCTCTGTTCCTCTGACCCTCTCCTCTGCTCCTCTGACCCTCTCCTCTGTTCCTCTAACCCTCTCGTCTGCTCCTCTGACCCTCTCCTCTGCTCCTCTGACCCTCTCCTCTGCTCCTCTGACCCTCTCCTCTGTTCCTCTAACCCGCTCCTCTGCTCCTCTGACCCTCTCCTCTGCTCCTCTGACCCTCTCCTCTGTTCTTCTGACCCTCTCCTCTGTTTCTCTGACCCTCTGTTCCACTGACCCTCTCCTCTGCTTCTCTGACCCTCTCCTCTGCTCCTCTGACCCTCTCCTCTGTTCCTCTAACCCGCTCCTCTGCTCCTCTGCCCCTCTCCTCTCTTCCTCTGACCCTCTCCTCTCTTCCTCTGACCCTCTGTTCTTCTGACCCTCTCCTCTGTTCCTCTGACCCTCTCCTCTGTTCCTCTGACCCTCTGTTCCTCTGTCCCTCTCCTCTTTTCCTCTGACGCTCTGTTCCTCTGACCCTCTTCCCTGTTCCTCTGACCCACTCTTCTGTTCCTCTGACAATCTGTTCCTCTGACCCTCTCCTCTGCTCCTCTGATCCTCTCCTCTGTTTCTCTGACCCTCTGTTCCTCTGACCCTCTTCTCTGTTCCTCTAACCCTCTGTTGCTCTGCCCCTCCCCTCTATTCCTTTGACCCTCTGTTCCTCTGACCCTCTGTTCCTCTGACGCTCTCCTCTGTTCCTCTGACCCTCTCCTCTGTTCCTCTGACCCTGTCCTCTGTTCTTCTGACCCTCTCCTCTGTTATTCTGACCCTCTCCTGTGCTGCACTTACCCTCTCCTCTGCTCCTCTGACCCTCTTCTCTGTTCTTCTGACCCTCTCCTCTGTTCCTCTGACCCTCTCCTCTGCTCCTCTAACCCTCTCTTCTGTTCCTCTGACCCTCTTCTCTGTTCCTCGGACTCTCTCTTCCTCTGACCCACTGTACCTCTGACCCTCTGTACCTCTGACCCTCTGTACCTCTGACCCTCGGACCCTCTGTACCTCTGACCCTCTGATTCTCTGAACCTCTGACCCTCTGACCCTCTGTACCTCTGGCCCTCTGACCCTCTGTATCTCTGACCCTCTGTTCCCCTAACCCTCTCCTCTGTTCCTCTGACCCTGTCCTCTGCTCCTCTGACGCTCTGCATCTCTGACCCTCTCCTCTCTTCCTCTGACCGTCTCCTGTTTTCCTCTGACCTTCTGCTCCTCTGACCTTCTCCTCTGCTCCTCTGACCCTCTCCTCTGTTCCTCTGACTTTCTCCTGTTCCTCTGACCCTCTCCTCTGTTCCTCTGATCCTCTCCTCTGCTCCTCTGACCCTCTCCTCTGCTCCACTGAACCTCTCCTCTGTTCCTCTGACCCTCTCCTCTGTTCCTCTGACCCTCTTCTCTTCTCCTCTGACCCTCTCCTCTGCTTCTCTGACCCTTTCCTCTGTTCCTCTGACCCTCTGTTCCTCTGACCCTCTTCTCTGTTCCTCTGACCCTCTCCTCTGCTTCTCTGACCCTATCTTCTTTTCCTCTGACCCTCTGTTCCTCTGACCCTCTCCTCTGTTCCTCTGACCCTCTTCTCTTCTCCTCTGACCCTCTCCTCTGCTCCTCTGACCCTCTCCTCTTTTGCACTGACCCTCTCCTCTGTTCCTCTGACCCTCTGTTCCTCTGACCTTCTACTCTGCTCCTCTGACCCTCTCCTCTGTTCCTCTGACCCTCTCCTCTGTTGCTCTGACCCTCTGTTCCTCTTACCCTCTCTTCTGTTCCTCTGACCCTCTCCTCTGTTCCTCTGATCCTCTCCTCTGCTCCTCTGACCCTCTCCTCTGCTCCTCTGAACCTCTCCTCTGTTCCTCTGACCCTCTCTTCTGTTCCTCTGACTTTCTCCTCTGTTCCTCTGACCCTCTCCTCTGTTCCTCTGACCCGCTCCTCTGTTCCTCTGACTTTCTCCTCTGTTCCTCTGACCCTCTCCTCTGCTCCTCTGACCATCTCCTCTGCTCCTCTGACCATCTCCTCTGTTCCTCTGACCCACTTCTCTGTTCTTCTGACCATCTGTTCCTCTGACCCTCTCCTCTGTTCCTCTGACCCTCTCCTCTGCTTCTCTGACCCTTTCCTCTGTTCCTCTGACCCTCTGTTCCTCTGACCCTCTTCTCTGTTCCTCTGACCCTCTCCTCTGCTTCTCTGACCCTATCCTCTTTTCCTCTGACCCTCTGTTCCTCTGACCCTCTCCTCTGTTCCTCTGACCCTCTTCTCTTCTCCTCTGACCCTCTCCTCTGCTCCTCTGACCCTCTCCTCTTTTGCACTGACCCTCTCCTCTGTTCCTCTGACCCTCTGTTCCTCTGACCTTCTCCTCTGCTCCTCTGACCCTCTCCTCTGTTCCTCTGACCCTCTACTCTGTTGCTCTGACCCTCTGTTCCTCTGACCCTCTCCTCTGTTCCTCTGACCCTCTCCTCTGTTCCTCTGATCATCTCCTCTTCTCCTCTGAACCTCTCCTCTGTTCCTCTGACCCTCTCCTCTGTTCCTCTGACTTTCTCCTCTGTTCCTCTGACCCTCTCCTCTGCTCCTCTGACCCTCTCCTCTGTTCCTCTAACCCTCTCGTCTGCTCCTCTGACCCTCTCCTCTGCTCCTCTGACCCTCTCCTCTGCTCCTCTGACCCTCTCCTCTGTTCCTCTAACCCGCTCCTCTGCTCCTCTGACCCTCTCCTCTGCTCCTCTGACCCTCTCCTCTGTTCTTCTGACCCTCTCCTCTGTTTCTCTGACCCTCTGTTCCTCTGACCCTCTCCTCTGCTTCTCTGACCCTCTCCTCTGCTCCTCTGACCCTCTCCTCTGCTTCTCTGACCCTCTCCTCTGTTCCTCTGACCCTCTCCTCTGTTCCTCTGACCGTCTTGTTCTCTGATCCTCTCCTCGCTCCTCTGACCCTCTGTTCCTCTGACCCTCTGTTCCTTTGACCCTCTCTTCTGGTCCTCTGACCCTCTCCTCTGCTCCTCTGACCCTCTCCTCTGCTCCTCTGACCCTCTCTTCTGTTCCTCTGACCCTCTGTTCCTCTGACCATCTGTTCCTCTGACCCTCTGTTCCTCTGACCCGCTCCTCTGCTCCTCTGACCCTGTCATCTGCTCCTCTGACACTCTCCTCTGCTCCTCTGACCCTCTCCTCTGTTCCTGACTTTCTCCTGTGTTCCTCTGACCCTCTCCTCTGTTGAACTGACCCTTTCCTCTGTTCCTCTTACCCTCTGCTCCTCTGACCCTCTCCTCTGCTCCTCTTAACGTCTCCTCTGTTCCTCTGACCCTCTCCTCTTTTCCTCTGACTTTCTCCTGTTCCTCTGACCCTCTCCTCTGCTCCTCTGACCCTCTCCTCTGTTCCTCTGACCCACTTCTCTGTTCTTCTGACCCTCTGTTTTCTGACCCTCTCCTCTGTTCCTCTGACCCTCTCCTCTGCTCCTCTGACCCTCTCCTCTGTTCCTCTGAACCTCTCCTCTGTTCCTCTGACCCTCTGTTCCTCTGACCTTCTCCTCTGTTCCTCTGACCCTCTGGTCCTATGACCCTTTCCTCTGCTCCTCTGACCCTCTCCTTTGCTCCTCTGACACTCTCCTCTGTTTCTCTGACCCTCTCTTCTGTTCCTCAGACCCTCTTCCTCGGATTCTCTGACCCTCTCCTCTGTTCCTCTCACCCTCTGTTCCTCTGACCCTCTCCTCTGTTCCTCTGACCCTTTCCTCTGCTCCTCTGACCCTCTCCTCTCTTCCTCTGACCCTCTACTCCTCTGACCCTCTCCTCTGTTCCTCTGACCCTCTGTACCTCTGACCTTCTCCTCTGTTCCTCGGACCCTCTCCTCTGTTCCTCTGACCCTCTCTTCCTCTGACCCTCTGTTCCATTGACCCTCTGTTCCTCTGACCCTCTCCTCTGTTCCTCTGACCCTCTGTTCCTCTGACCATCTGTTCCTCTGACCCTCTCCTCTGTTCCTCTTACCCTCTGCTCCTCTGACCCTCTCCTCTGTTCCTCTGACTTTCTCCTGTTCCTCTGACCCTCTCCTCTGTTCCTCTGATCCTCTCCTCTGCTCCTCTTACCCTCTCTTCTGCTCCTCTGACCCTCTCCTCTGTTCCTCTGACCCTCTCTTCTGCTCCTCTGACCCGCTCCTCTGTTCCTCTGACTTTCTCCTCTGTTCCTCTGACCCTCTCCTCTGGTTGTCTGACCCTTTCCTCTTTTCCTCTGACCCACTTTTCCTCTGACGCTCTCCTCTGTTCCTCTGACTTTCTGTTCCTCTGACCCTCTCCTCTGTTCCTCGGACCCTCTCCTCTGCACCTCTGACCCTCTGTTCCTCTGACCCTCTCCTCTGTTCCTCTGACCCTCTGTTCCTCTAACCCTCTCCTCTGTTCCTCTGACCCTCTCCTCTGCCCCTCTCCTCTCTTCCTCTGACCCTCTGTTCCTCTGACCCTCTGCTCTTTTCCTCTAACCCTCTCCTCTCTTCCTCTGACCGTCTCCTCTGCTCCTCTGACCCTCTGTTCCTCTGACCATCTCTTCTGCTCCTCTTACCCTCTGTTCCTCTGACCCTTTTCTCTGTTCCTCTGACCCTTTCCTCTGCTCCTCTGACCCTCTCCTCTGCTTCTCTGACCCTCTCCTCTTCTCCTCTGACCCTCTCCTCTGCTTCTCTGACCCTTTCCTCTGCTCCTCTGACCCTCTCCTCTGCTTCTCTGACCCTCTCCTCTGTTGCTCTGACCGTCTTGTTCTCTGATCCTCTCCTCTGCTCCTCTGACCCTCTGTTCCTCTGACCCTCTGTTCCTCTGACCCTCTGTTCCTCTGACCCTCTCATCTGCTCCTTTGACCCTCTACTCTGCTCCTCTGACCCTCTCCTCTGCTCCTCTGACCCTCTCCTCTGCTCCTCTGACACTCTCTTCTGTTCCTCTGACCCTTTGTTCCTCTGACCCTCTGTTCCTCTGACCCTCTGTTCCTCTGACCCTCTTCTCTGTTCCTCTGACACACTCCTCTTCTCCTCTGAACCTCTCCTCTGCTCCTCTGCTCCTCTCCTCTGCTCCTCTGACCCTCTCCTCTGTTCCTCTGACGCTCTCCTCTGTTCCTCTGACCCTATCCTCTGCTACTCTGACCCTCTCCTCTGTTCCTCTTACCCTCTGTTCCTCTGACCCTCTCCTTTTTCTGACCCTCTGTTCCTCTGCCCCTCCCCTCTGTTCCACTGACACTCTGTTCCTCTGTCTCTCTCCTCTATTCCTCTGACCCTCTGTTCCTCTGACCCTTCCTCTGTTCCTCTGACCCTCTCCTCTGCTCCTCTGACCCTCTCCTCTGTTCCACTGACCTTCTCCTCTGCTCCTCTGACCCTCTACTCTGCTCCTCTGACCCTCTCCTCTGTTCCTCTGACCCTCTCCTCTGCTCCTCTGACCCTCTGCTCCTCTGACCCTCTGTTCCTCTGTCTCTTTCCTCTGTTCGTCTGCCGCTCTTTTCCTCTGACCCTCTCCTCTGTTCCTCTGACCCTCTCCTCTGCTCCTCTGCTCCTCTCCTCTGCTCCTCTGACCCTCTGTTCCTCTGACCCTCTCTTCCTCTGACCCTCTGTTCCCCTGACCCTCTCCTCTGCTCCTCTGACCCTCTCCTCTTTTCCTCTGAACCTCTCTTCTGCTCTATCTGACCCTCTCCTCTGTTCCTCTGACCCTCTCGTCTTCTCCTCTGACCCTCTCCTCTGCTCCTCTGACCGTTTACTCTAATCCTCTGACCCTCTGTTCCTCTGACCCTCTCCTCTGTTACTCTGACCCTCTCCTCTGCTCCTCTGCTCCTCTCCTCTGCTCCTCTGACCCTCTCCTCTGTTCCTCTGACGCTCTCCTCTGCTCCTCTGACCCTCTCCTCTGCTTCTCTGACGCTCTCCTCTGTTCCTCTGACCCTCTGTTACTCTGACCCTCTCCTCTGTTCCTCTGACCCTCTGTTCCACTGTCCCTCTCCTCTGTTCCTCTGACGCTCTGTTCCTCTGACCCTCTCCTCTGTTCCTCTGACCCACTCTTCTGTTCCTCTGACAATCTGTTCCTCTGTCCCTCTCCTCTGTTCCTCTGACCCACTCCTCTGTTCCTCTGACCCTCTGTTCCTCTGACCCTGTCCTCTGGTCCTCTGAACCTCTTCTCTGTTCCTCTGACCCTCTCCTCTGCTTCTCTGACCCTATCCTCTTTTCCTCTGACCCTCTTCTCCTCTGACCCTCTCCTCTGCTCCTCTGACCCTCTCCTCTTTTGCACTGACCCTCTCCTCTGTTCCTCTGACCCTCTGTTCCTCTGACCTTCTCCTCTGCTCCTCTGACCCTCTCCTCTGTTCCTCTGACCCTCTACTCTGTTGCTCTGACCCTCTGTTCCTCTGACCCTCTCCTCTGTTCCTCTGACCCTCTCCTCTGTTCCTCTGATCATCTCCTCTTCTCCTCTGAACCTCTCCTCTGTTCCTCTGACCCTCTCCTCTGTTCCTCTGACTTTCTCCTCTGTTCCTCTGACCCTCTCCTCTGCTCCTCTGACCCTCTCCTCTGTTCCTCTAACCCTCTCGTCTGCTCCTCTGACCCTCTCCTCTGCTCCTCTGACCCTCTCCTCTGCTCCTCTGACCCTCTCCTCTGTTCCTCTAACCCGCTCCTCTGCTCCTCTGATCCTCTCCTCTGTTCCTCTGACCTCCTCTGCATCCTCTGCTCCTCTGACCCTCTCCTCTGCTTCTCTGACCCTCTTCTTTGCTTCTCTGACCCTCTCCTCTGCTTCTCTGACCCTCTCCTCTGTTTCTCTGACCGTCTCATTGCTTCTCTGACCCTCTCCTCTGTTCCTCTGACCCTCTCCTCTGTTCCTCTGACCGTCTTGTTCTCTGATCCTCTCCTCGGCTCCTCTGACCCTCTGTTCCTCTGACCCTCTGTTCCTTTGACCCTCTCTTCTGGTCCTCTGACCCTCTCCTCTGCTCCTCTGACCCTCTCCTCTGCTCCTCTGACCCTCTCTTCTGTTCCTCTGACCCTCTGTTCCTCTGACCATCTGTTCCTCTGACCCTCTGTTCCTCTGACCCGCTCCTCTGCTCCTCTGACCCTGTCATCTGCTCCTCTGACACTCTCCTCTGCTCCTCTGACCCTCTCCTCTGTTCCTGACTTTCTCCTCTGTTCCTCTGACCCTCTCCTCTGTTGCACTGACCCTCTCCTCTGTTCCTCTTACCCTCTGATCCTCTGACCCTCTCCTCTGTTCCTCTGACACTCTCCTCTGGTCCTCTGGCGCTCTCCTCTTTTCCTCTGACTTTCTCCTGTTCCTCTGACCCTCTCCTCTGCTCCTCTGACCCTCTCCTCTGTTCCTCTGACCCACTTCTCTGTTCTTCTGACCGTCTGTTTTCTGACCCTCTCCTCTGCTCCTCTGACCCTCTCCTCTGCTCCTCTGACCCTCTCCTCTGTTCCTCTGACCCTCTCCTCTGTTCCTCTGACCCTCTGTTCCTCTGACCTTCTCCTCTGTTCCTCTGACCCTCTGTTCCTCTGACCTTCTCCTCTGCTCCTCTGACCCTCTCCTCTGTTCCTCTGACCCTCTCCTCTGTTGCTCTGACCCTCTGTTCCTCTGACCCTCTCCTCTGTTCCTCTGACCCACTCCTCTGTTCCTCTCACCCTCTGTTCCTCTGACCCTCTCCTCTGTTCCTCTGACCCTTTCCTCTGCTCCTCTGACCCTCTCTCTCTTCCTCTGACCCTCTACTCCTCTGACCCTCTCCTCTGTTCCTCTGACCCTCTGTACCTCTGACCTTCTCCTCTGTTCCTCGGACCCTCTCCTCTGTTCCTCTGACCCTCTCTTCCTCTGACCCTCTGTTCCATTGACCCTCTGTTCCTCTGACCCTCTCCTCTGTTCCTCTGACCCTCTGTTCCTCTGACCATCTGTTCCTCTGACCCTCTCCTCTGTTCCTCTTACCCTCTGCTCCTCTGACCCTCTCCTCTGTTCCTCTGACTTTCTCCTGTTCCTCTGACCCTCTCCTCTGTTCCTCTGATCCTCTCCTCTGCTCCTCTTACCCTCTCCTCTGCTCCTCTGAACCTCTCCTCTGTTCCTCTGACCCTCTCCTCTGCTCCTCTGACCCGCTCCTCTGTTCCTCTGACTTTCTCCTCTGTTCCTCTGACCCTCTCCTCTGGTTGTCTGACCCTTTCCTCTTTTCCTCTGACCCACTTTTCCTCTGACGCTCTCCTCTGTTCCTCTGACTTTCTGTTCCTCTGACCCTCTCCTCTGTTCCTCGGACCCTCTCCTCTGCACCTCTGACCCTCTGTTCCTCTGACCCTCTCCTCTGTTCCTCTGACCCTCTGTTCCTCTAACCCTCTCCTCTGTTCCTCTGACCCTCTCCTCTGCCCCTCTCCTCTCTTCCTCTGACCCTCTGTTCCTCTGACCCTCTGCTCTTTTCCTCTAACCCTCTCCTCTCTTCCTCTGACCGTCTCCTCTGCTCCTCTGACCCTCTGTTCCTCTGACCATCTCTTCTGCTCCTCTTACCCTCTGTTCCTCTGACCCTTTTCTCTGTTCCTCTGACCTTTTCCTCTGCTCCTCTGACCCTCTCCTCTGCTTCTCTGACCCTCTTTTCTTCTCCTCTGACCCTCTCCTCTGCTTCTCTGACCCTCTCCTCTGCTCCTCTGACCCTCTCCTCTGCTTCTCTGACCCTCTCCTCTGTTGCTCTGACCGTCTTGTTCTCTGATCCTCTCCTCTGCTCCTGTGACTCTCTGTTCCTCTGACCCTCTGTTCCTCTGACCCTCTGTTCCTCTGACCCTCTCATCTGCTCCTTTGACCCTCTACTCTGCTCCTCTGACCCTCTCCTCTGCTCCTCTGACCCTCTCCTCTGCTCCTCTGACACTCTCTTCTGTTCCTCTGACCCTTTGTTCCTCTGACCCTCTGTTCCTCTGACCCTCTGTTCCTCTGACCCTCTTCTCTGTTCCTCTGACACACTCCTCTTCTCCTCTGAACCTCTCCTCTGCTCCTCTGCTCCTCTCCTCTGCTCCTCTGACCCTCTCCTCTGTTCCTCTGACGCTCTCCTCTGTTCCTCTGACCCTATCCTCTGCTACTCTGACCCTCTCCTCTGTTCCTCTTACCCTCTGTTCCTCTGACCCTCTCCTTTTTCTGACCCTCTGTTCCTCTGCCCCTCCCCTCTGTTCCTCTGACACTCTGTTCCTCTGTCTCTCTCCTCTATTCCTCTGACCCTCTGTTCCTCTGACCCTTCCTCTGTTCCTCTGACCCTCTCCTCTGCTCCTCTGACCCTCTCCTCTGTTCCACTGACCTTCTCCTCTGCTCCTCTGACCCTCTCCTCTGCTCCTCTGACCCTCTCCTCTGTTCCTCTGACCCTCTCCTCTGCTCCTCTGACCCTCTGTTCCTCTGACCCTCTGTTCCTCTGTCTCTTTCCTCTGTTCGTCTGCCGCTCTTTTCCTCTGACCCTCTCCTCTGTTCCTCTGACCCTCTCCTCTGCTCCTCTGATCCTCTCCTCTGCTCCTCTGACCCTCTGTTCCTCTGACCCTCTCTTCCTCTGACCCTCTGTTCCCCTGACCCTCTCCTCTGCTCCTCTGACCCTCTCCTCTTTTCCTCTGAACCTCTCTTCTGCTCTATCTGACCCTCTCCTCTGTTCCTCTGACCCTCTCGTCTTCTCCTCTGACCCTCTCCTCTGCTCCTCTGACCGTTTACTCTAATCCTCTGACCCTCTGTTCCTCTGACCCTCTCCTCTGTTACTCTGACCCTCTCCTCTGCTCCTCTGCTCCTCTCCTCTGCTCCTCTGACCCTCTCCTCTGTTCCTCTGACCCTCTGCTCTGCTCCTCTGACCCTCTCCTCTGCTTCTCTGACGCTCTCCTCTGTTCCTCTGACCCTCTGTTACTCTGACCCTCTCCTCTGTTCCTCTGACCCTCTGTTCCACTGTCCCTCTCCTCTGTTCCTCTGACGCTCTGTTCCTCTGACCCTCTCCTCTGTTCCTCTGACCCACTCTTCTGTTCCTCTGACAATCTGTTCCTCTGTCCCTCTCCTCTGTTCCTCTGACCCACTCCTCTGTTCCTCTGACCCTCTGTTCCTCTGACCCTGTCCTCTGGTCCTCTGAACCTCTTTTCTGCTCCTCTGACCCTCTCCACTGTTCCTCTGACCCTCTCTTCCTCTGACCCTCTGTTCCCCTGACCCTCTCCTCTGCTCCTCTGACCCTCTCCTCTGTTCCTCTGACCCTCTCGTCTTCTCCTCTGACCCTCTCCTCTGCTCCTCTGACCCTTTACTCTAATCCTCTGACCCTCTGCTCCTCTGACCCTCTCCTCTGCTCCTCTGACCCTCTCCTCTGCTCCTCTGACCCTCTCCTCTGCTCCTCTGACCCTCTCCTCTGCTTCTCTGACCCTCTCCTCTGCTCCTCTGACCCTCTCCTCTGCTCCTCTGACCATCTCCTCTGCTTCTCTGACCCTCTCCTCTGCTCCTCTGACCCTCTCCTCTGCTCCTCTGACCCACTGTTCCTCTGACCCTCTTCTCTGTTCCTCTGACACACTCCTCTGTTCCTCTCACCATCTGTTCCTCTGTCCCTCTCCTCAGTTCCTCTGACCCATTCCTCTGTTCATCTGACCATCTCCTCTGCTCCTCTGACCCTCTCCTCTGCTCCTCTGACCCTCTCCTCTGTTCCTCTGACCCTCTCCCCTTCTCCTCTGACCCTCTCTCTGCTCCTCTGACCCTCTACTCTAATCGTCTGACCCTCTGTTCCTCTGACCCTCTCCTCTGTTACTCTGACCCTATCCTCTGCTCCTCTGATCCTCTCATCTGCTCCTCTGACCCTCTCCTCTGTTCCTCTGACCCTCTGCTCTGCTCCTCTGACCCTCTCCTCTGCTTCTCTGACGCTCTCCTCTGTTCCTCTGACTTTCTGTTCTTCTGACCCTCTCCTCTGTTCCTCTGACCCTCTGCTCATCTGATCCTCTCCTCTGCTCCTCTGACCCTCTGTTCCTCTGACCCTCTGTGCTTCTGACCCTCTGTTCTTCTGACCCTCTCATCTGTTCCTCTGTCGCTCTCCTCTGTTCCTCTGACCCTCTCCTCTGTTCCTCTGACCCTCTCCTCTGTTCCTCTGACCCTCTGTTCCTCTGTCCCTCTCCTCTGTTCGTCTGACCCTCTATTCCTCTGCCCCTCTCCTCTGTTCCTCTGACCCTCTGTTCCTCTGCCCCTCTCCTCTGTTCCTCTGACCCTCTCCTCTGCTCCTCTGACCCTGTCCTCTGTTCCTCTGACCCTCTGTTCCTCTGTCCCTCTCCTCTGTTCCTCTGACCCTCTCCTCTGTTTCTCTGACCCACTCCTCTTTTCCTCTGACCCTCTCCTGTGTTCCTCTGACCCTCTCCTCTGCTCCTCTGACCCTCTCCTCTGTTTCTCTGACCCTCTGTTCCTCTGACCCTCTTCTCTGTTCCTCTGACCCTCTGTTGCTCTGCGCCTCTTCTCTATTCCTCTGACCCTCTGTTCCTCTGACCCTCTGTTCCTCTGACGCTCTCCTCTGTTCCTCTGACCCTCTCCTCTGCTCCTCTGACCCTGTCCTCTGTTCCTCTGACACTCTCCTCTGTTCCTCTCAGCCTCTCCTCTGATCCTCTGACTCTCTCCACTGTTCTTCTGACCCTCTCCTCTGTTATTCTGACCCTCTCCTGTGCTGCACTTACCCTCTCCTCTGCTCCTCTGACCCTCTTCTCTGTTCTTCTGACCCTCTCCTCTGTTCCTCTGACCCTCTCCTCTGCTCCTCTAACCCTCTCTTCTGTTCCTCTGACCCTCTCCTCTGTTCCTCTGACTCTCTCTTCCTCTGACCCTTTGTTCCTCTGACCCTCTCCTCTGTACCTCTGACCCTGTCCTCTGCTCCTCTGACGCTCTGCATCTCTGACCCTCTCCTCTCTTCCTCTGACCGTCTCCTCTTTTCCTCTGACCTTCTGCTCCTCTGACCTTCTCCTCTGCTCCTCTGACCCTCTCCTCTGTTCCTCTGACTTTCTCCTGTTCCTCTGACCCTCTCCTCTGTTCCTCTGATCCTCTCCTCTGCTCCTCTGACCCTCTCCTCTGCTCCACTGAACATCTCCTCTGTTCCTCTGACCCTCTCCTCTCTTCCTCTGACCCGCTCCTCTGTTCCTCTGACTTTCTCCTCTGTTCCTCTGACCCTCTCCTCTGTTCCTCTGACCCTCTCGTCTGCTCCTCTGACCCTCTCCTCTGCTCCTCTGACCATCTCCTCTGTTCCTCTGACCCACTTCTCTGTTCTTCTGACCATCTGTTCCTCTGACCCTCTCCTCTGTTCTTCTGACCGTCTCCTCTGCTCCTTTGACAGTCTCCTCTGTTCCTCTGACCCTCTCCTCTGTTCCTCTGACCCTCTGTTCCTCTGACCCTCTCCTCTGTTCCTCTGACCCTCTCCTCTTCTCCTCTGACCCTCTCCTCTGCTTCTCTGACCCTTTCCTCTGCTCCACTGACCCTCTCCTCTGCTTCTCTGACCCTCTCCTCTGTTCCTCTGACCCTCTCCTCTGTTGCTCTGACCGTCTTGTTCTCTGATCCTCTCCTCTGCTCCTCTGACCCTCTGTTCCTCTGACCCTCTGTTCCTCTGACCTTCTGTTCCTCTGACCCTCTCATCTGCTCCTTTGACCCTCTACTCTGCTCCTCTGACCCTCTCCTCTGCTCCTCTGACCCTCTCCTCTGCTCCTCTGACCCTCTCTTCTGTTCCTCTGACCCTTTGTTCCTCTGACCCTCTGTTCCTCTGACCCTCTGTTCTTCTGACCTGCTACTCTGCTCCTCTGACCCTGTCATCTGCTCCTCTGACCCTCTCCTCTGTTCCTCTGACCCTATCCTATTTTCCTCTGACCCTCTGTTCCTCTGACCCTCTCCTCTGTTCCTCTGACCCTCTTCTCTTCTCCTCTGACCCTCTCGTCTGCATCTCTGACCCTTTCCTCTGTTCCTCTGACCCTCTGTTCCTCTGACCCTCTTCTCTGTTCCTCTGACCCTCTCCTCTGCTTCTCTGACCCTATCCTCTTTTCCTCTGACCCTCTGTTCCTCTGACCCTCTCCTCTGTTCCTCTGACCCTCTTCTCTTCTCCTCTGACCCTCTCCTCTGCTCCTCTGACCCTCTCCTCTTTTGCACTGACCCTCTCCTCTGTTCCTCTGACCCTCTGTTCCTCTGACCTTCTCCTCTGCTCCTCTGACCCTCTCCTCTGTTCCTCTGACCCTCTCCTCTGTTGCTCTGACCCTCTGTTCCTCTTACCCTCTCCTCTGTTCCTCTGACCCTCTCCTCTGTTCCTCTGATCCTCTCCTCTGTTCCTCTGACCCTCTCTTCTGTTCCTCTGACTTTCTCCTCTGTTCCTCTGACCCTCTCCTCTGTTCCTCTGACCCGCTCCTCTGTTCCTCTGACTTTCTCCTCTGTTCCTCTGACCCTCTCCTCTGCTCCACTGACCCTCTCCTCTGTTCCTCTGACCCTCTCGTCTGCTCCTCTGACCCTCTCCTCTGCTCCTCTGACCATCTCCTCTGTTCCTCTGACCCACTTCTCTGTTCTTCTGACCATCTGTTCCTCTGACCCTCTCCTCTGTTCCTCTGACCCTCTCCTCTGATCCTCTGACACTCTCCTCTGTTCCTCTGACCCAATCCTCTGTTCCTCTGACCCTCTGTTCCTCTGACCCTCGCCTCTGTTCCTCTGACCCTCTCCTCTTCTCCTCTGACCCTCTCCTCTGCTTCTCTGACCCTCTCCTCTGTTCCTCTGACCCTCTCCTCTGTTGCTCTGACCGTCTTGTTCTCTGATCCTCTTCTCTGCTCCTCTGACCCTCTGTATCTCTGACCCTCTGTATCTCTGACCCTCTGTTCCTCTGACCCTCTCATCTGCTCCTTTGACCCTCTACTCTGCTCCTCTGACCCTCTCCTCTGCTCCTCTGACCCTCTCCTCTGCTCCTCTGACCCTCTCTTCTGTTCCTCTGACCCTTTGTTCCTCTGACCCTCTGTTCCTCTGACCCTCTTCTCTGTTCCTCTGACCCTCTCCTCTGCTTCTCTGACCCTATCCTCTTTTCCTCTGACCCTCTGTTCCTCTGACCCTCTCCTCTGTTCCTCTGACCCTCTTCTCTTCTCCTCTGACCCTCTCCTCTGCTCCTCTGACCCTCTCCTCTGTTGCTCTGACCCTCTGTTCCTCTGACCCTCTCCTCTGTTCCTCTGACCCACTCCTCTGTTCCTCTCACCCTCTGTTCCTCTGACCCTCTCCTCTGTTGCTCTGACCCTCTGTTCCTCTGACCCTTTTCTCTGTTCCTCTGACCCACTCCTCTGTTCCTCTCACCCTCTGTTCCTCTGACCCTCTCCTCTGTTCCTCTGACCCTTTCCTCTTCTCCTCTGACCCTCTCCTCTCTTCCTCTGACCCTCTACTCCTCTGACCCTCTGTACCTCTGACCCTCTGTACCTCTGACCTTCTCCTCTGTTCCTCGGACCCTCTCCTCTGCTCCTCTGACCCTCTCGTCTGTTCTTCTGACCATCTCCTCTGCTCCTCTGACCCTCTCCTCTGCTCCTGTGACCCTCTGACCCTCTGTATCTCTGACCCTCTGATCCTCTGTACCTCTGACCCTCTGTATCTCTGACCCTCTGTATCTCTGACCCTCTGTACCTCTTACCCTCTGACCCTCTGTACCTCTGACCCTCTGACCCTCTGTACCTCTTACCGTCTTGTTCTCTGATCCTGTCCTCTGCTCCTCTGACCCTCTGTTCCTCTGTCCCTCTTCACTGCTCCTCTTACCCTCTGTTCCTCGGACCCTCTCCTCTGCTCCTCTGACCCTCTCGTCTGTTCTTCTGACCCTCTCCTCTGCTCCTCTGACCTTCTGCTCTGTTCCTCTGACCCTCTCCTCTGCTCCTCTGACCCTCTCCTCTTCTCCTCTGACCCTGTGTTCCTCTGACCCTGTGTTCCTCTGACCCTGTCCTCTGTTTCTCTGACCCTCTCCTCTGCTTCTCGGACCCTGTCCTCTGTTCCTCTGACCCTCTGTTCCTCTGACCCTCTCTTCTGTTCTTCTGACCCTCTCCTCTGCCTCTCTCCTCTGTTCCTTTGACCCTCTGTTCCTCTGACCCTCTCCTCTTTTCCTCTGACCCTCTGTACCTCTGACCCTCTCCTCTGTTCCTCTGACCCTCTCCTCTGTTCTCTGCTCCTCTCCTCTGCTCCTCTGACCCTCTGTTCCTCTGTCCCTCTTCACTGTTCCTCTGACCCTCTGTTCCTCGGACCCTCTCCTCTGCTCCTCTGACCCTCTTCTCTGTTCTTCTGACCCTCTCCTCTGTTCTTCTGACCCTCTCCTCTGCTCCTCTAACCCTCTCTTCTGTTCCTCTGACCCTCTCCTCTGTTCCTCTGACTCTCTCTTCCTCTTACCCTTTGTTCCTCTGACCCTCTCCTCTGTACCTCTGACCCTCTCCTCTGCTCCTCTGACCCTCTGTTCCTATGACCCTCTGTTCCTCTGACCCTCTCCTCTGTTCCTCTGACCCTCTGTTCCTCTTACCCTCTCCTCTTTTCCTCTGACCCTCTGTTCCCCTGACCCTCTCCTCTGTTCCTCTGACCCTGTCCTCTGCTCCTCTGACGCTCTGCATCTCTGACCCTCTCCTCTCTTCCTCTGACCGTCTCCTCTTTTCCTCTGACCTTCTGCTCCTCTGACCTTCTCCTCTGCTCCTCTGACCCTCTCCTCTGTTCCTCTGACTTTCTCCTGTTCCTCTGACCCTCTCCTCTGTTCCTCTGATCCTCTCCTCTGCTCCTCTGACCCTCTCCTCTGCTCCACTGAACATCTCCTCTGTTCCTCTGACCTCTCTCCTCTCTTCCTCCTCTGACCCGCTCCTCTGTTCCTCTGACTTTCTCCTCTGTTCCTCTGACCCTCTCCTCTGTTCCTCTGACCCTCTCGTCTGCTCCTCTGACCCTCTCCTCTGCTCCTCTGACCATCTCCTCTGTTCCTCTGACCCACTTCTCTGTTCTTCTGACCATCTGTTCCTCTGACCCTTTCTTCTGTTCCTCTGACCCTCTCTTCTGTTCCTCTGACCCTCTCCGCTGTTCCTCTGACCCTCTCCTTTGTTCCTCTGTCCTGCTCTTCTGTTCCTCTGACTCTCTCCTCCTTTGTTCCTCTGACCCTCTCCTCTTCTCCTCTGACCCTCTCCTCTGCTCCTCTGACCCTCTCCTCTTCTCCTCTGAGACTCTCCTCTGCTTTTCTGACCCTCTCCTCTGTTCCTCTGACCCTCTCCTCTGTTGCTCTGACCTCTGTTCCTCTGACCCTCTCCTCTGTTCCTCTGACCTCTCCTCTGCTCCTGACCCTCTGTTCCTCTGACCCTCTGTTCCTCTGACCTTCTGTTCCTCTGACCCTCTCATCTGCTCCTTTGACCCTCTACTCTGCTCCTCTGACCCTCTCCTCTGCTCCTCTGACCCTCTCCTCTGCTCCTCTGACCCTCTCTTCTGTTCCTCTGACCCTTTGTTCCTCTGACCCTCTGTTCCTCTGACCCTCTGTTCTTCTGACCCGCTACTCTGCTCCTCTGACCCTGTCATCTGCTCCTCTGACCCTCTCCTCTGTTCCTCTGACCCTATCCTATTTTCCTCTGACCCTCTGTTCCTCTGACCCTCTCCTCTGTTCCTCTGACCCTCTTCTCTTCTCCTCTGACCCTCTCGTCTGCTTCTCTGACCCTTTCCTCTGTTCCTCTGACCCTCTGTTCCTCTGACCCTCTTCTCTTCCTCTGACCCTCTCCTCTGCTTCTCTGACCCTATCCTCTTTTCCTCTGACCCTCTGTTCCTCTGACCCTCTCCTCTGTTCCTCTGACCCTCTTCTCTTCTCCTCTGACCCTCTCCTCTGCTCCTCTGACCCTCTCCTCTTTTGCACTGACCCTCTCCTCTGTTCCTCTGACCCTCTGTTCCTCTGACCTTCTCCTCTGCTCCTCTGACCCTCTCCTCTGTTCCTCTGACCCTCTCCTCTGTTGCTCTGACCCTCTCCTCTGTTCCTCTGATCCTCTCCTCTGTTCCTCTGACCCTCTCCTCTGTTCCTCTGATCCTCTCCTCTGTTCCTCTGACCCTCTCTTCTGTTCCTCTGACTTTCTCCTCTGTTCCTCTGACCCTCTCCTCTGTTCCTCTGACCCTCTCCTCTGTTCCTCTGACTTTCTCCTCTGTTCCTCTGACCCTCTCCTCTGCTCCACTGACCCTCTCCTCTGTTCCTCTGACCCTCTCGTCTGCTCCTCTGACCCTCTCCTCTGCTCCTCTGACCATCTCCTCTGTTCCTCTGACCCACTTCTCTGTTCTTCTGACCATCTGTTCCTCTGACCCTCTCCTCTGCTCCTCTGACCCTCTCCTCTGCTCCTCTGACCCTCTCCTCTGTTCCTCTGACCCTCTCCTCTGTTCCTCTGACCCTCTGTTCCTCTGACCCTCTCCTCTGTTCCTCTGACCCTCTCCTCTTTTCCTCTGACCCTCTCCTCTGCTTCTCTGACCCTTTCCTCTGCTCCTCTGACCCTCTCCTCTGCTTCTCTGACCCTCTCCTCTGTTCCTCTGACCCTCTCCTCTGTTGCTCTGACCGTCTTGTTCTCTGATCCTCTTCTCTGCTCCTGTGACTCTCTGTTCCTCTGACCCTCTGTTCCTCTGACCCTCTGTTCCTCTGACCCTCTCATCTGCTCCTTTGACCCTCTACTCTGCTCCTCTGACCCTCTCCTCTGCTCCTCTGACCCTCTCCTCTGCTCCTCTGACCCTCTCTTCTGTTCCTCTGACCCTTTGTTCCTCTGACCCTCTGTTCCTCTGACCCTCTTCTCTGTTCCTCTGACCCTCTCCTCTGCTTCTCTGACCCTATCCTCTTTTCCTCTGACCCTCTCCTCTGTTCCTCTGACCCTCTCCTCTGTTCCTCTGACCCTCTCTCTCTTCTCCTCTGACCCTCTCCTCTGCTCCTCTGACCCTCTCCTCTGTTGCTCTGACCCTCTCCTCTTCCTCTGACCCTCCTCACTTCCTCTGACCCACTCCTCGCTTCCTCAGACCCTCTCCTCGCTTCCTCAGACCCTCTCCTCTGTTGCTCTGACCCTCTGTTCCTCTGACCCTCTCCTCTGTTCCTCTGACCCACTCCTCTGTTCCTCTCACCCTCTGTTCCTCTGACCCTCTCCTCTGTTCCTCTGACCCTTTCCTCTTCTCCTCTGACCCTCTCCTCTCTTCCTCTGACCCTCTACTCCTCTGACCCTCTCCTCTGTTCCTCTGACCCTCTGTTCCTCTGACCTTCTCCTCTGTTCCTCGGACCCTCTCCTCTGCTCCTCTGACCCTCTCCTCTGTTCTTCTGACCATCTCCTCTGCTCCTCTGCCCCGCTCCTCTCCTCCTCTGCCCCTCTCCTCCTCTTCCTCTGACCCTCCTCTCTTCCTCTGACCCTCCTCTCTTCCTCTGACCCTCTCCTCGCTTCCTCTGACCCTCTCCTCGCTTCCTCTGACCCTCTCCTCTCCTCCTCTGACCCTCTGTACCTCTGACCCTCTCCTCTGTTCCTCTGACCCTCTCCTCTGTTCCTATGACTTTCTCCTGTTCCTCTGCTCCTCTGACCCTCTGTTCCTCTGTCCCTCTTCACTGCTCCTCTGACCCTATCCTCTGTTCCTCTGACCCTCTCCTCTGCTCCTCTTACCCTCTCGTCTGTTCCTCTGACCCTCTCCTCTGTTCCTCTGACCTTCTGCTCTGTTCCTCTGACCCTCTCCTCTGCTCCTCTGACCCTCTCCTCTTCTCCTCTGACCCTGTGTTCCTCTGACCCTCTCCTCTGTTCCTCTGACCCTGTCCTCTGTTTCTCTGACCCTCTCCTCTGCTTCTCTGACCCTGTCCTCTGTTCCTCTGACCCTCTGTTCCTCTGACCCTCTCTTCTGCTCCTCTGACCCTCTGTTCATCTGACTCTCTCTTCTGCTCCTCTGTTCCTCTGACCCTTTCCTCTGTTCCTCTGACCCTCTGTTCCTCTGACTCTCTCCTCTGCTCCTCTGACCCTCTCCTCTGCTCCTCTGACCCTCTTGTTCCTCTGCTCCTCTCCTCTTCTCCTCTGACCCTCTCCTCTTCTCCTCTGACCCTCTGCTCTGATCATCTGACCCTCTCCTCTGTTCCTCTGACCCTCTCCTCTTTTCCTCTGACCCTTTGTACCTCTGACCCTCTCCTCTGTTCCTCTGACCCTCTGTTTCTCTGACACTCTCCTCTGTTCCTCTGACCTTCTCCTCTGCTCCTCTGATCCTCTCCTCTGCTCCTCTGACCCTCTCCTCTGCTCCTCTGACCCTCTTTTGTGTTCCTCTGACCCTCTCCTCTACTCCTCTGACCCTCTCCTCTGCTTCTCTGACCCTCTCCTCTGTTCCTCTGACACGCTCCACTGTTCCTCTGACCCTTCTCTCTGTTCCTCTGACCCTCTCCTCTGCTCCTCTGACCCTCTCCTCTGTTCCTCTTACCCTCTGCTCCTCTGACCCTCTCCTCTGCTCCTCTGACCCTCTCCTCTGTTCCTCTGACCCTCTTCTCTGTTCCTCTGACCCTCTGCTCCTCTGACCCTTTCCTCTGCTCCTCTGACCCTCTTTTCTGTTCCTCTGACCCTCTCCTCTGCTCCTCTGACCTTCTGCTCTGTGCCTCTTACCCTCTCCTCTGCTCCCCTGACGCTCTCCTCTTCTCCTCTGACCCTCTCTTCTGGTCCTCTGACCCTCTGTTCATCTGACTCTCTCTTCTGCTCCTCTGTTCCTCTGACCCTTTCCTCTGTTCCTCTGACCCTCTGTTCCTCTGACTCTCTCCTCTGCTCCTCTGACCCTCTCTTCTGTTCCTCTGACCCTCTCCTCTGCTCCTCTGACCCTCTGTTCCTCTGACCCTCTCCTCTTCTCCTCTGACCCTCTCCTCTTCTCCTCTGACCCTCTGCTCTGATCATCTGACCCTCTCCTCTGTTCCTCTGACCCTCTCCTCTTTTCCTCTGACCCTTTGTACCTCTGACCCTCTCCTCTGTTCCTCTGACCCTCTGTTTCTCTGACACTCTCCTCTGTTCCTCTGACCTTCTCCTCTGCTCCTCTGATCCTCTCCTCTGCTCCTCTGACCCTCTCCTCTGCTCCTCTGACCCTCTCCTCTGTTCCTCTGACCCTCTCCTCTACTCCTCTGACCCTCTCCTCTGCTTCTCTGACCCTCTCCTCTGTTCCTCTGACACGCTCCACTGTTCCTCTGACCCTCTCTCTGTTCCTCTGACCCTCTCCTCTGCTCCTCTGACCCTCTCCTCTGTTCCTCTGACCCTCTGTTCCTCTGTCCCTCTCCTCTGTTCCTCTGACCCTGTCCTCTGTTCCTCTAACCCTCTGTTCCTCTGACCCTCTCTTCTGTTCTTCTGACCCTCTCCTCTGCCCCTCTCCTCTGTTCCTCTGACCCTCTGTTCCTCTGACCCTCTCCTCTTTTCCTCTGACCTTCTCCCCTGCCCCCTTACCCTCCGTTCCTCTGACCCTCACCTCTGCTCCTCTTACCCTCTGTTCATCTGACTCTCTCCTCTGCTCCTCTGACCCTCTCCTCTGTTCTTCTGACCCTTTCCTCTGTTCCTCTGACCCTCTGTTCCTCTGACCCTTTCCTCTGCTCCTCTGACCCTCTCCTCTGTTCCTCTGACCGTCTCCGTTGTTCCTCTGACCCTCTGTGCCTCTTACCCTCTCCTCTGCTCCCCTGACGCTCTGTTCCTCTGACCCTCTCTTCTGCTCCTCTGACCCTCTGTTCATCTGACTCTCTCTTCTGCTCCTCTGTTCCTCTGACCCTTTCCTCTGTTCCTCTGACCCTCTGTTCCTCTGACTCTCTCCTCTGCTCCTCTGACCCTCCATTCTGTTCCTCTGACCCTCTCCTCTGCTCCTCTGACCCTCTGTTCCTCTGACCCTCTCCTCTTCTCCTCTGACCCTCTCCTCTTCTCTCCTCTGACCCTCTGCTCTGATCATCTGACCCTCTCCTCTGTTCCTCTGACCCTCTCCTCTTTTCCTCTGACCCTCTGTATCTCTGACCCTCTGTACCTCTGTACCTCTGACCCTCTGTATCTCTGACACTCTCCTCTGTTCCTCTGACCTTCTCCTCTGCTCCTCTGATCCTCTCCTCTGCTCCTCTGACCCTCCCGTCTGGTCCTCTGACCCTCTCCTCTGCTCCTCTGACCCTCTGCTATTCTGACCCTCTCCTCTACTCCTCTGACCCTCTCCTCTGCTTCTCTGACCCTCTCCTCTGTTCCTCTGACACGCTCCACTGTTCCTCTGACCCTTCTCTCTGTTCCTCTGACCCTCTCCTCTGCTCCTCTGACCCTCTCCTCTGTTCCTCTGACCCTCTGTTCCTCTGTCCCTCTCCTCTGTTCCTCTGACCCTGTTACTCTGACCCTCTGTTCCTCTGACACTCTCCTCTGTTCCTCTGACCTACTCCTCTCTTCCTCTGACCCTCTGTTCCTCTGACCCTCTTTTCCTCTGTCCCTCTCCTCTGTTCCTCTGACCCTTTGTTCCTCTGACCCTCTCCTCTGTTCCTCTGACCCTCTGTTCCTGTAACCCTCTCCTCTGTTCCTCTGACCCTCTGTTCCTCTGACCCTCTGTTCCTCTTACCCTCTCCTCTGTTCCTCTGACCCTCTCCTCTTTTCCTCTGACCCTCTCCTCTGTTCCTCTGACCCTCTCCTCTGCTCCTCTTACCCTCTCCTCTGTTTTTCTGACCCTTTCCTCTGTTCCTCTGACCCTCTCCTCTGGTCCTCTGACCATCTCCTCTGTTCCTCTGACCCTCTCCTCTGTTCCTCTGCCCCTCTCCTCTGTTCCTCTGACCCTCTCCTCTGTTCCTCTGACCCTCTCCTTTCTTCCTCTGACCCTCTGTTCCTCTGACCCTTTGTTCCTCTGACCCTCTCCTCTGTTCCTCTGACCCTCTGTTCCTGTAACCCTCTCCTCTGTTCCTCTGACCCTCTCCTCTGTCCCTCTGACCCTCTGTTCCTCTGACCCTCTCCTCTGTTCCTCTGACCCTCTGTTCCTCTTACCCTCTCCTCTGTTCCTCTGACCCTCTCCTCTTTTCCTCTGACCCTCTCCTCTGTTCCTCTGACCCTCTCCTCTGCTCCTCTTACCCTCTCCTCTGTTCCTCTGACCCTCTCCTCTGTTCCTCTGACCCTCTTTTCAGTTCCTCTGACCCTCTCCTTTCTTCCTCTGACCCTCTGTTCCTCTGACCCTCTGTTCCTCTGACCCTCTGTTCCTCTGTCCCTCTCCTCTGTTACTCTGACCCTCTCCTCTGCTCCTCTGACCCTCTCCTCTGCTCCTCTGACCCTCTCCTCTGTTTCTCTGACCCTCTCCTTTGTTCCTCTGACCCTCATGAACACAAATGAACCTATCGGTCTCTACATTTTCTTCAGACTTGCTGTGAGGTTAAAAACTCAGGCTTCTTCAATGGATAACCCGGAAAAAGAGTTTTTTAATAGGTAAAAAAAGGAAGGGAAAGGTAGTAGAAAGGAAAGGAAACAAAATGATGAAAAATTATGAAATTTAGCCTATTTCCTGTTGATCTGTTAGAATCAATCAGTCGATCAGTAAAACTTTATTTATAGAGCACTTTTCATACAAAAAAATGCAACACAAAGGGCGTGAACTGTTGCACTTTTAACTATCTGCTTAGCCCTCGCCGTGTGGCCAGACTCTCCAGCCTTAGCCATACTCATACACGGCACTGCTGTTTTTAAGGCACTTTTATCCAAGTGTGATGGGGCCAGAGCATTCATAGGATCCATTTGCAATTTGTTCCTCCAGTTTTACTTGCATTTCTGTAGCTTACTTCTGTTTGTTGGCTGATATATTATTTGTCCTCTCATTAACTTAAATAGCTTTTAATGTTTCTCAAACAGTGGAAATAGACACATCCAGGGTCATATTAAACCTCCAGTGTTTCTTGGCACTCCTACCTCCAGGTAGTTTCAGCGTTAAGACTGAGGGGACATGGTCTAAGATTAAAATAGTTTTGTACTCACAGGCCTGTACAAATTGAGTAAGATTACTATCAATAAAAAGTAGTCTATCTTGCTATATGAATGGTGAACATGGGAGTAAAAGGAGTATTCTCTGTCCTGGGGAAGCAAAAAACAGCATATATCAGAAATGCTTATTCAGAAAGGAAGGATTTGATTGTGTGCTGCCTAACCGGGTGGAGGACCTGTCTATCACAGAATCCATACAGAGGTTAAACGCACACCCATTATATGCAAATGTTTAATAACGCAATGAAAAAATAAACTGTCGTCAAAGTTAGGTGCATATATACTAAGAAGCACAAGTGCAAACTTCATGTTGAATAAAACAGCAGTAACTACAACATAACTACTGCTGACATCAACCACTGAACTGGAGTGGGCAAAAGGTGTGTCTCTGTAGGTGATCAGATTTTTAAGATGTGTCTCTTGTGTGTATTGACTTTTAAATGTTTGAGGTGCGTCATGACCTTCTTTCGCTTAACAGGGTGATTTAAGTCTTTCACCTTCCAGCTAACAATATTTAGGTTAGTCACTGAGCCAATTAAAATAAAGTGAAATATTCATCAGTGCAATATTACCAAGAAAGAGGTAGGATATTGTTGAAATGGCATTAAACATAAAGAACAACAAACAGCAATTGGCTCAAAAACCCTTCCCCACCCACAATGGTGAAACTAGCTGTTAGAACGAACAGCACACTTACCCTATTTAACAACTCACGTCTTACAAAAATAATAAGATCCTACTCTAACTTAACTTAGACCCTCACTATCAGCAAAAATAACAAGTTTAAAGAAAAAATAAATAAATAACCAAGCTATTATTGCTGGGCTGATGTAGTCAGACCAGAACACTCCGTCCATCTGCTCCTGGTCCGGCTCTTCCATCAAATTTTAGAACCTTTGTGGCCCTCGAGCCAAAAACTTTGCCCACCCCTGGTCTAGACTTTTCGAAATCCAGCTTATCATGGAGTTTGTCAATAGATGGATCTATTGTCGCTAAAAGTGCCGTCTTGTGTTCAACTAACACATCCAGCAAGTCCACAGCACTGAACTCTTCCGCCTTTTCTCAGGTCCTTATTGTTTTCTGAGGCATTTTGTGTCAAAGTGTCAAAAAACATAACAAGAGCAGTAATAGGTGGTAAATACGCATGTGGTACATAAGCAGGTGAGGGGTCAAAAAGCAGTTATTACTGTGAGAGCCTGA